>DWAJ01000132.1:0-47688 GCA_018238005.1 Eurema mandarina | reverse complement strand
CGCGCTTACGATATTTTTCCGAGAAGTAGCATATATACAACTTCTCGACATCAAACCATCGGGGCCTAACGGCCGGCCAGTCAGTGGTTCGACTGGTCGAGGATCCTCCCTTTGGTTCAGAGGAAGGTTACATCCTCCTTCCTTTCCACACTCTCAAAATATTAACCGAATACGAATCTATTAACATGTCATTACTTCAGCAATTTAAGTACTTACTATCTTTCACTATATATGCTTAAATCTTGAAAACTAATTAGACGATTTACATGCAGTTTTTTATCAGATATGGTGTTTGAAAAGAAATACATGTAAATACGAGTAGCACCGCGGGGCCCGTCTAGTTATTTACAAATAAAATGGTTATTTATATTCAAATGTCTAACAGTTATATCATTTACAACAGTATTAAAATAGCTTCGTTTCATTTTTAATCAAAATTCAATCACTTGCTAACTACGAAAATTATAGTGTAAATTAAATCGCTTCAGGCTACAACTTAAGTCATCAATAGTACATATCTCTCTCCAAATATCGCTATTTAAATTCTAAAAATGTTATTAAATTAGTTTAAATTTATTCTTGAACCATTCAACGTTTATAACAAGGTCAATTGTTTTATAGCCGAAATAAAACGTTTTTCTGTTTATCGTATGGCTTTTATTTATATATTTAACTAGCTGATCCGTGCCCAGTTCGTTGGGCATAATGTTAACAATCCTTTTTTTATATAGTCATGTATCACACTCCGCAATAATGTGATAAAATCGGTTCATTAGATCCCGAGATTGCCCCTTACAATTTATATAGATTACAAGTGTTTTTGGTTGTTAGGTTTAAATATGAAGCCCAGTTAAAAGACATCTCTTCTAAGTTATAGATAGTTATTTATATTAAATACGTTGATCAAATAGTTCTTAAGACAATAGTCTTTAATTTAATAACGAATGTTAAAGGCATTGCAGACTTTTTTCTGCTTAAAATTTAGTGACATTGGCCTTTCTTTTGGACGTAATTATTTCACTATTGACTATTGCACATGAATTATAATTTACATATCTAGCCAGGTGTTGTTCTAGAATTGCATCGTATCTAGGTCGTTCAGAATTCCGGTATTTATTATGTAAGTCCACAAAAGGATATGTTTCTTATATATTGGCATTATTAACTCAAATATTCCATCATAATTCATGCATAATTTAGCACGATAATTGTAATCTTCAATTTTAAATTAAAAGGCTAATGACCGACTGTATTTATTCGATTATTATAATATGTCAATACTCTTCTATCAAAGGGTGGTTGTCCCGCCTTCTTCCAATGTAGTAAATATGAAGGACCAACCCATCTTCCCTTTAAATTCGTAAATCTCTTCGTAGAAGAGTCTGCGTACCCTGTGAACCGGTTAGACGGATCACAGTGCTGTTTTTGCCAGTAGAAGTCTGGCATTACACATGCTCCTTTTCCTGAGGCCCATATGTTTCGGGAATACATCTTTCCTATTAAAAGTTCTCTGGATGGAACTAATTTTAAAATTTTTGACTATTAGTAAGCTACATAATCTAGGTAATAAATATAACTTCTTAGTGTCAAACGTTACATATTAAAAACAAAAAAAAATCGCAACAAACCTCGCTAAAACATTTAACGTATTTTCTCCCACGTATAGTTGATGTTAATGTTGCCACTACGAAGATAATTAGAACCACGTGACGAGTGACTCAGTAACGATACAGTAGTGTTTACAGTAACCATTATTCGTTTCATACAACGTACCTTTTAAATTTGTCTACAAATTAAAAGCACTAATTGGTAAAAATTCAATTGTTGTCGTCGTTTCTGTTTCAAAACATGTTGTATCTATGTATATTGTATAATATGTAACATGACATTCAATTTGTATCTTTTTGTTTATCGAATGTTTTTATATATATACAATAGTTATTATATAAGCTACCTACTCAGGAATTCGTGTTTTTTTCCTCCAGGAATCACTTTAGTTTAATTTGAAGACACTAAGTAGCAAATCGGTGTATTGTGCTGATTTCCATACCCGTTCATATCATTTAAAACTGTCTGCAGACTAAAATATCTGAAGTGAGTAGTCTGTAGAAATCATAGATACTACAGAAGTATTATTTATATAGTGACAATGTTTATTGTAAGCGTTCATTTCATTTTTATTTTATTGTTCATTATTATTAAGTCCAAAAAAAATTATATTTAAAAAGAATGCTGCTAGTAAGTAGTAGTTAGTAATAAATTGCATTGCATTAGCAAAAATAAATATTCAAATAGATTTTGTCATTCGTGTTACTAAGGCAGCAGAAATCACAGAAGCGTGCCGTAATAGTCTCATATATCATTCGATAGAACGAATCTTGGCTATTTATATCGTCGATTACAATCGAAGTGGCCAGTCCAGTTCCAACCCAATTCTTAACTGGCAATATCATATCAGACCGTTATCTTCTGTCCGCTTCGGTAACTGTTAAGTTCGCAATACGCCCTTGACAGTAAGCTGTTTGACAAAGTTTTGAAAGCAATTTTACATTACAAAGTCAATAACACAGGTAATAATTCGCAGCTATTAAAAAGTTTTATTCTCATAAAAAAATATAAAATAAACGACTATTTAAATGTGAATGAATATTATAATTATTACAGTAAGCGTGACGTATAAGTTTGATGTAAATTTTTTATCTATGGTAATGACGTCATAATTAAATACATTTATCGCGGCCGCGCCGTTTTTGACACTTGATAAATGTCAAAATTATTGATTAATCAAATATGTATGTATAACAATAAAACCTTAACAATAAAATAACAGATAAAAAGGATGTCAATAATTAACACTGTTTATTTCACGTCGCGTCGTCAAATCGTATTTCGAGGGCAACGCTCCAATCGAATTCCTACCTGCTTCTGAGCGCCTGGTACTTGGGCTTATAAACAAAGAGAGTTCAAGGTTGTTTTTATGTAATTTATTTTTGTTTCGTGACTTGTATAAATAATAAAAATAAGATTGGGTGGGTCTTTGTTTTAAAGTTATAAATTAAACAACATACAAAAAAATATAAAAGCAACTTATTCTTGAAAAATTAAAGCTAACGTGGCTAATCTAATGCGTTTTTATTTATCATCTATGTATCTATGCCCTGTAGTATTTCTCGCGCCATTTCCATTCTTATTCTAACATTATTGTTATACCATAATATAATCTAATAAATATGTCATATAATTCATATTATAAACTACCGGTATGCAAAATTACAATTCGTATTTGTTTTTGCATTAAATAAACACATAGAAGAGTAACAAACATCAATACATTATACGTTCATTCTTAAAAACGTAAACATTTACTAACTTTAGTATTTAGAAAGCAACGAAAAGATATGTTATAACCATACAAATCAACCGAAATCAGTGTTCCGCACAGCAGCGGCAGCACACATACATACAAGTCAAAACGATAGAAAAGATACATGATAAAACGACGATAAAAGAAAATGCTACGAAACCAATCACCTGAAGACAAGACTCCTAATTAGGATGTTTTTGCTTCTTAAAAATTGTGCGGTTATAACATATAACATAATATCATTTTTAGCAAGAATTCAAAAATTGACCAAAATTTTTATATTTTCATTTCTATGATGCAACTGTAACGACCTTGTATACGCGTCATTTCAACAGCAGTTAAAAACCGCAAGAATAAATAAAACACGAGTTGCAATCATAAAATAAATATTTATATCGTAGTAAAATTTTAATGTTCACAAAAATAAACACTGAAATATCGATCGTGTGTTACTTTACTATAATGGAGTGCTTCAACTTTCGAAATTTATTCTATTATTTACATATTATTTATATATCTGTTGCAGTCAAAACTTTCAACCAGTCAAAAGTACTGTTGACTAGCCAAATCAGTCAAAAGTACTTTTGCCTGAACAGGTTGGTCAAAATTTGTTTTGACTGCAATAAAGTTAAAAGCACTATTAACTCGTTAGATGTGCAAAAAAAAAAAGATTTTTACATTATTTTTGACTGCAACATATCCATTTTAAGAAGTAGAACAAATCAACAATTTTTTTGTATGGCAATAAGTCGTAATAACTTGCCTACGTCATAAATTTCTTGACCAACGTATGCTATGATAAAGAATTAAATCGCAGTTACAAATACAAACAGATTTAGTTATTTGAAATGTACCGATATTCGATACAAAATGGATACAGACTAAACAAGACTGCTAATTAAATGGCAACACACCTGTCTTTAACCGCCCATGAAGCAATGTGGGATGTAGATTGGCCCCGTTAATTGGCGGGAACTGTATTATATTCTAGACATTTCCCGCGATTTTGTCTTTATACTCAAAAGCGAATGGCTATAAAATTTACTTACTCTATGTATATTTTAAAATATTTAGGAATTAAATTAGGTTTATGTTAATTGGTCTAATAGGTTTAATTATAAGTTTAGGTACTTCAAACGAAAATACTTTGGCGTTTGGTTTTGACAATTTCCAAATAGAAAAATAGACAAATTAAACGTAAAAAAATATCAAAGAAAGTATTGTCAATTATTGTAATAAGTACCACATTTAAATGCATCAATTAATGGTTATGTATAGATATATGTTAACTACGTATAAAAAAAACACACACACACACGAACATAACGACTCATAATATTTTTCACGCGCCAAAACAGATAACCTAAAAATCCCTCTCAACACAACCTTTCTATCAATAAAAGCCCGATAAATATCCAAGAAAATAGCTTCAAACAGCCAATAACAATGTAGGAGAACAAATTAATTTCACTATTACGTATTTATTGTAGTTACTAGGGCTGTAATCTCGCGTTTTAACAGCGTCTTATCTATTACAGTTCCGTTATAACTTATATCTGAGGCTTGTAAGCTGAAAATCATAGCTGTATCAATAAAACTAAGAGCCTGCCCGCGATACCGTTGGTTCCACCTCTAGTCCGATCCGAGGGAACTCTCCGCTTGGCACCGTTTGGAGATCTATTCAATTATTTATTAATACGTAATACATAAAGTTGTATCATTACATAGTATGAAAAAAGGCACTTTCTATGTAAATATATATAATTCAAAGGTGACTGACATAGTGATCCACAACGCACAGCCCAAACCACAGGACGGATCGGGCTAAAATTTGCTATGCAGATAGATGTTATGACGTAGGCATCCGCTAAGAAAGGATTTTGATCAATTCTACCTTCAAGGGGATAAAATAGGGGATGAAAGTTTGTATGAAAATCCTACCTATATACGCTTAAATGTTTAGTTCCGATTTTCTAGGCGGTTTTTTTATCAGATAGAGTGATTCAAATAGTAGGTTTATAGATGAAATACATGCTTAAATGACTGTTAAACGCGGGACGCGGCTAGGCATAGTATAATTCGCAAATTTAGGTTCTTTAGTTATAACCGTATTATATCGTAAATTAAGGGTTAGTAAGCCCGACACAAGCTGACTTAAAGTAGTTCAGAAATGTTCAGAAAGAGCTTTGCTACAAAATTGATTTGCACTAACTATAATAAAATATAAACTATTAATTGTTTTGAATCACTACGACGATACAAAAGTGTACAGCCTTGTTGAAAAAACATGTTTGTCTTTACTTGAAATCATCAAATATCGTTTAAAATTATCCAATAGTTTAAAAGGAACAAAACGGAACGAAACAGTTACTACCGATAATTATATTTCGTGTGGATAGCAAGAGATAGTTTGGTGCGATTTAAGATTACTGCTTACAAAGAAATTCCTACAGCCACCGCGACTGTTTAATAGCGTTCTTGCATTCTTAAATTTATTGATGTTGTAATGTTTTATAGAGAAATAGATAACGCTTCATTCATTGCATCGTCCTACGAATATTATTTCTGGAGTTCCGGAACACAGGTTTGCTCCTAGTATGGACTCTCTCACAAAGGCGTTTATTATTAATATGTGATTTCTGTTTATCTATACTAATATTATAAATATATAAATGCGGACAAAATAGCGGCGCGTAACTAGTTATATATAGAACCTTTAAAGTTTATATGCTAAGGCATATGTCACATTCCTGTATAATCGCTGGAATTACTGCGGAAAGCATTAATATAATTAAAGCTGAACATTACTCCATACACTCGTTTATTACGTAAGGAGATTCGATTAAGATTATTTTCCTTATATTTTATACTACTTATCAACAAGTCTTTAGTTATTGACGATTATCTGTTTGGTACAGTGGTAGGTAATATAGCTTTACTTACGCGCAAGATTAGGTTCGATCCCCACACTAGAAAAATATATTATTTGCGAGTAATAACTAGAAATATATTAAGGATACATACATAAAATTTCAACACCTCTATATGAGCGCGCAAAGTAAATCCATAGCCAATTCAAAGTAGACAATTTTGTCTACTTACACAGATCGTCCGCGCAGTGCATCGCATTAAAATTTGTATGTTTTTCGTAGATTTAAAATTTCCCACATTTACAGTGTAAATTTCTCATAGCAGCAACATTATCGGTAGGCTTGTGTGTATGTCATCGCATAAGTACGTGCTGTTATCAGCTACGTATATATTATACAGTTTTGGCTTCATCCTTACTGCGGACCGATTATAAATAATAAATTAATATTGTCAGGACATTTGTACACAGTTCCAAGCTAAGCAGAAGCTTGTGTTATGACAACTAGATAACGGAATAAATTACATACACATACTTTTCTTTTGTAAATACATACATACAATACATAGCATCACCCAGACCCTAGAAAAATACAAATGTAAATTACAAATATATTTTTCCGGTGTGGGGATCGAACTCACGACCCTTCGCGCAGAAAGCAGTTATACAAAAATTGCGCTAAGCAGTCGTGGATTAATAAAATTATATACAAGGCGAAACCTTAAAATATCTATCTTCATTAAACTAAGTGATATATTTGAAACACTTTTAAAACTTCAAAGCGTTACAAATCGATTATGTAATGTATGTAGGCAATATTAATTTACTGTCGTTCAATTGTAAAGAAAACTTTAAAGATCGATTGTATATTATATAATGTATAGCCTCACCAATGAAGCTTAAGGTACTTAGCGATTTTGATACTGTATACCTTTTGAATACACAATATTGGTTCCTTGAATATTTATATTTCGCTCGCTATGTTCCAGAGAATTCTATGTAAGCTTGTTTCTCAGCGAAGCTTACAGAAATGTTTTGTTATGCTAAACCTAAATATGCCCGATTTTGTTACTATGTAATCGCATTGATATGTTAGAAGAGGCAGTAAATAATATTTTTCCTCACAACGTATTTGTGTTCTTGTATCAAAGAAATACATTTCTATCGTAACTAGCTTGTACCCGCGGCTTCGCTCGTATTGAATCAATTAAATAAATATCAGAAATAAAAAGTAGCATAAGTTCATTCTGATTCACCTCCAAAAACCATCGGTCAAGTGGCAACAGCCTACATTTTTTTATGTGGTGGGGAAATCCTCATTATCATTATGTGGTGGGGATACCCATTGACCTCGGGGAAAGAACCATGGGTTATTTCTACCGACCAAAACCCCACTGTATACCGTTCCACCGCAGCGAAGGGAGTCCCGGGTACCTTCGCAGACTGTTCCGCGACCCCCACAGCGGTTCCCCATATCAGGGCCCTCGTACTTTCTTAATTAAGTATCGCTTATTCTTACATAAAATACGTGTATAATAATTATCATGATAAGATGAAGTATGATAAATAAATTTCTTACAAGAAACTGATCTTGTTGAACAGAAATTAACTTCAATATAATAATTCTAATAGGTAAGCATCTATTTCTGGGTACGATTGAAACTTCTGGGTTGTTAGTTATGTAAATAAATGCCTGCACTGAAGCTTAGTTTAGCTGAATACGCTAGCACTGCTCTCACTAGCAAATCTTACGAGAAACAATTATTATTAACTAAACTCGAGTTGAATATGTATTGAATTTATTTCTCAAAAGATATTCGAGTCTCCTAGTACGTAGTATTACCTAGAACCGCAATTAGCCTTCTTCGATAGTAGCTTTTAATTGCTGGTAGAATGTTAAGCCGAAATTGGCCGGCTCGTCTTTACTTAAATATTGGTGTCTCACATTACCTTACCGGGTAGAAAAGGATATAAGATCACTTATTCTAAACTATATGCCCTTACATGTGAATAGTATTTTTATTTCTTTTTAGCCTTGTGTTGTTTACGATCAACGCCCAAAATATTGCATTGAAGCTTTTTGTGTAGTGGTCATATGTCCTGTAAAAAATGTTAAAACAGTAACAAATCAATTGTCCAAAAAAATTGGTTTCACAATTAAAAACTTACTATTGAAAGTATAAAATATCGATGCATTTTTTGTTAAAGTCTACAATGTCAATATAATAATATATAAAAACTAGCCACGGCCCACGTGGTTTCACTCACATTTATACATATATAATAAACATAAACATTCCTCTTGAATCAGTCTATCTGATGAAAAATTTCATGAAAATCGGTTGCGTAGTTTTAAAGATTTAAAGAAGACATAAAAAAGCGACTTTGTTTTATAGTACGTATACGTATAATATCATTAATATAACCGCTTTATGAAAAAGATACGGAGACAGTTTAGTTTTTGGTTTTGTAATTTTAAGGATAAAGGTTAACCAAAGACACCCGTGGGTATTTGTATAAACTATTTTGCGGTTGTTAGGTGACGTAATTGGTTGTTCCTCTAGCGTTATAAATAGCAGTTAGTTAAGTGAGACGTGGGGTTGACATTTGTACTTGTTTGAATGACAAATGTCAGAAGTAAATTTTTCATAAGGTAGTATCTTTGTACAGGACAGGAGAGCATTTAATTGTAAAACAATTTATACTAGGTAATAGTTGATTATAATATGCCTCTTGCAATACATAATTAGACTTTAAACATATAGTTATTAAGAAAGACTGTTTACTAAAGTTAGCCAAACCACAAAGCTGGAGGTAAAGTGAGTAGATAAATATATATGTTATAGTGATACTGACTTTAACTAGAATTCAAATCAAATGGCTTTCAAGCCGTCTAACGCTTGGTCAAATCCTATGACTCCCAAAAAACATAAATTGTTTAGGCATAACTGTAAATAAATTATAATTAAAAACCCGAGAAAATTATACGTAAGATGACTAAGACCCGATGTGATACCGCAAAAGTGTGTAACTATAATAACAAACATTCGTGAAAATTTTCATTAAGATTAACGCAACATTTGAACTGAATGAATTTCGTATCGATATTGACACAAGAACTACGCGCGATAAACCACAAGGCGCGTCTAGCAGATTATAATTAAAGAAGCGTAAACATTCTGTAGTGTTGGGTCACTAAGACCCGAAGCGTGACTTCGCACGTCCTACCGTTTTGCGCTGTTATGTAAATACGTCAGCTACATTTCCACTCGACCCATTTTGTTAAACTTGCTTGACAACATTCTGACAGAAGTTAATTAAACGATGACGAGGCTCGGTGCCGCGAGTATTTAATTATGGTGTTTTATAGTTTAGCTTTAATGTGAAAAGTTATAGGGATGTCTTTCCCGGAATTTCATATACTTTCTATTTTTATAGAGATAGTAATTATTATGAACGTGTACAGTATGTGGATGGAAATTTTCTATTAATTACTGACGCGGCGATCTTAATGTTATTATAAAATAAACTAGACTGAAATTTTAAACAATCCGTTGTTAATAAGCGTTGAAAATATATGAAGATATACGAGAAAAATGTTTTTAATATTCTTTATAAATATGGTTTTCTACAAAAATAATTGATGAAAAAATGACTATCTGCAACAAAAACAATTCCCAGAATTTGTATCAATCAAACAGAATAAAGACTAATATAATACTGTTATTTCGACAAAATGACGTTAACGAGGCTTCTAATGATTGATTGCGGACTGGGAATATAAATATTTTGTTTCTCATACATTAGTTGTAGTGAAAAGTTACTTGTTGTTTGTTATAATAATGCTAGCGCGTTCGTTATAGGGTTTCATGAAGCCTTCCTTTATTAAAAATTATTAGTATTATTAATTATATAATTACTTTTAATCTGCTCTGTAATAAATGTTTTTATTTTTTATTTAGATGTAGTATTGATAGGGTTATAAGAAATTTTACTGTAGGTAAATAAAGTAATTTTTATTATATTTTTATTTCTTATTATTATCTATATAGGTAATATGTATTCTTATCTTATATTAAATAAGCACTATTTAGTTCTAATTTTTTCTTTTGTATGTATGATCCCGAAGCATAGGCAGTCAAGAATGACCTTATAATAATGTACTAAATGTACTTACGTAATCCTTGAACGCGAGGTCTTAACCTCCAATACAAAGCCTTCAACCAAACTGGAACAAATGTTATTTTACTCTTCCTAATTTTTTAAGGAGACTTTGAATACT
Organism: Eurema mandarina; assembly: GCA_018238005.1. Taxonomy (NCBI): domain Eukaryota; kingdom Metazoa; phylum Arthropoda; class Insecta; order Lepidoptera; family Pieridae; genus Eurema; species Eurema mandarina. The sequence goes on along the minus strand of DWAJ01000132.1, from coordinate 37,173 downwards.
AACCAGTATTGTTCAGTTTTCTCACATATATATCATACAGCACTTTAGACTTTATATTATGATTATTTTTAACCGACTTCAATAAAAAGAGGGCGTATTTCAATTTGACCGTATATTTAATTCTTTATTGGAATTTGTTTTAATAAACTATAATTTGTGAAATGTTCTTTTGTTTATCATTTTTGTGTTAAAGATGTATGTATTTAAGTGGGTGCATGGCCTTAAAGAAAAGATTGTAATATAAATGTAGCCGGAAGTACTTGAATGTCGTACTTGTAACTATAAATATGCAAGGGGAGATGAAAGAAAACTCATTTGCTGAGTGTCTCCCTTGAAAATGTTTGTATTAGCTTGTTTGAGTTAAAGGATTAGATTTGAATGAAGGACTGTTTAGTTTCTATTTTTTACTAGCTGACCCGTGCTCACTTCGTTGGGCATAATGTGAACAATCCTTTTTTATATAGCCCATGACACTCAACAATAATGTGGCTTTCTATCAGTGAAAGAATTTTAAAAATCGGTTCAGTAGATCCCGAGATTACCCCTTACAATTTAGCAAACACACAAACGTTACTTCTTTATAATATTATTATAGATTATAAGAGTCATTCAGACTGTTTTGTTATTTTTATCATAAGAGTCAGTCAGGTCACCTAAGAACTGAGTCATGTAAAATGTAAATGATCAGCACCGCCTATGAGCATTCACGTTATCACGAGTGTGTTGCCGGCCCTTTAAGGAAGTACACCGGTTATTGAAGTACCCCAAATCGTATATTATGTTCGGGAACGTCGCATTGGGAAGCTGTATAGTTTGTAGTACTAAAATGTTAATTTAACAGTTATGCTTAAATTAAGTCTAGATACTTTTCCTTCTATCGTATATTTTGTAATGAGTAATAATATTGTGGCTTTAGAAAATTATGTTGCAGAATTCTTAGGATAATCTCAATGCAGAGGGAATAGCGGTTCTCAATATTCGTAAATGTAATTTATAAGGAAGGGTGAGGTGGAAAGGATTCGTGAAATTTAATATATAAAATTCAATTTACGAGGTTGAGATCTCTATAGATGAAATAGACTTTCAACGAAGTGAGCTCTGTAACTCTAAGTTTGTCGTTACTTTTTCCTTATTGGTCGCGGTAGGAATGACTGTATTAGTTTAACTTATAGCGGATTTTAAATTTAAATAGCTGCGATGTACGCTTTAAAACCGAGTTGGGACTAGTTTTTATATAGAATACTATTATTAGTAATGGTATCATCATAATTAGTATGGATATATTATTATACTAGTTGTGCCAGCGACTTCGGCCGCGTAGAAAAGTGACTTAGGGCAGCATTTTTGAAAATGCCTAACCCGCGCCAACAAACGCTCAGCGAGTTCAACGTGATTCTTTAAACTGCCATAACTTTTTTATTTATCACCCGATTGACATGACTTAAACACTAGATGTTAAGTAAAGCTTACCACAATATATCATTGAAAACTCCATTTAGATAGGATAAGCCGTTTCTGAGATAAGGGTGCACAAACAAATAGACAAACAGACAAAAATGTCAAAGATCATTGTTTTGGGTTCTATTGCGTTAATAAAGGTCTCCTATAATATTTTTTCTCATATATCTTCCATGTACAGACAGCGACTCGTTACATTTTTATTATATGTATAGATTTAGTTAACTGTCAACTACTGCGAGTATTTTGATACAATCAAATCCATAGCAAATCATATTAGTAGAAAATATATTAATTATAATTAATCAATGTGATGGAAGGAAAAAATACTCATATCTTTCTTTTCGCAATTTTAAAGATAGACAAAGCATTCGAGAGTTCCTAGCTTAATTTAGAGTCCAAAATATTAAATATGACTCGCATAACAAAAATAACATAACGTAGTATCTGATATCTATTAAGGATGTATTTTTATATTGTAATATTTATTCCATGTATTTTCGTAAAGTAAAATATTAAAGTGTTCACATGATACGTTATTTATTTATTTAAAATACATAGTACATACTGTATTAAAATAATACTACTTCATTAGCGCCTAACTATGTTATTGAAACGAATCTGCAAATTGGAAACTAGAATTCCTATAACAACAATAATAATATCAATTTGATTTATTTTAATCAAATTGTTTACACGCTCGTGGGGTATACATTTCGTTTTATTCCAACGTTGAAATATTAGTTAACAAAGCTTGAAGTTCACAAAGCAATCTGTTATTATATTAAATGTGTAATTGTGTTTGTTTACTATTAGTGTAAGTTATAAGTAGGTGCGTAAGAGGCCTTTTGAAAGGTTGCGGTTGGGTTTTCCTTTTAGCTATTGAAAATCTTAAATTACTTAGGTTATAAAATAATAGCTTACTAATTAATTATATAGTATAGAATAGATCCCCTTATTACTGGTTATATTATCCAGGTCTTAAAGGTAGTTTAAATTTTATTTGTTTCTGTACAATAGGTATAGCTTGAAAATATCCAATTGATACTAATATTATTATGAATTCTCAAATCTATCCAGTAAACTTAGATGTTCATGAGGATACGATCGAAATACGTTAAAATATCATAAAAAATATAGATACGTAAGTAAAATGCATTTCTAAATAAATTATTACTACTTTATAATAGTAAAAACGGTTTACTGAATCGTTGTGGAAGCTGGCTGAAACGTGATGCTTTAAAACAAATCCTCTAAGATTAAAGATCCCAGTAACAGTCGGCCTTGATAAAGTCGTTGCCGATCGTTTGAAATGTTCAAATGTCTTTAATATAAGATCTGTAGCGGAACATCCGTGCGGGGAGCGATGGAAATTGAACTTTGCTATTTTGTAATAAGATCTAAATGCGGTTGGAGGAATGTTGAGCGATTATGTAAATAACACTGTAATGACATCGTCGTCGGTTACGCAGACGCAAAGCGGTGTTGGTACTTTACGGTATGGGAGCCGAGGGAATGATTGTAGAATTAGGGGAATTACGCCGTCCCAATTTCTTATATAAACGCCTCAAATCATGAATGAATTTTGTTTTTTGCTTGTTGTTGTTTTGTTTACGTGCAATCTTTCCGCCTTTTTGGTAGGACTCAAAGTATAAAGCGAATAAACATGGCTGTGATTTTCTTATTTTTTTATTTAAGTCGTATTTTGGCCATGGATTGTTTAGTGTTATACAAAAGATTTACCTAATATCACGATTGTAAGTGGACCTCTCGTGATATGTGTAATTTAATACGAAGTTCAAAACTAACTCGAAGCAAGCATGTACTCAAGCCCTTACACCACTATGCTACGATAATTTAATTATTGAGAGAATTATTTAGCTTTTAACTCTTACATAGGATGATACTAAAACTAAAGTCTTTTTCACTGAACTCAATCACAGTAAAACGAATAAAGAAATATAATAAAATCCGTTGAAGCGCTCTCGAGATGAGGTGTCTCAAGCGACAAGTCCAAAGAAAAAGGAAATATTCTGCATTCCTGATTGTTAAGAAGCTATGTGGAATTGGTAACTGAGTGAACATCGCCTTGATATTTATTTTTATTTTAAATAGATTGTCAATAATGTAAATACATTAAACAATTTTAAAACAATAATACTTGCAGGTAAATTGAAAATTGTGAATAAATGTCATATTTTAAGGCGACCACAAAAACTTCAACTAAAAAGTTCAATTTACCTACAATTGTATACAAATATTTTTTTTTACTCTGCGAAGATGGGCTCATATACGGCAGAAAATAATTGATAATATAGAATATAGATATAGAATTAATAATATTATTTTCATAAATGAAAATTGAACGGTAGTGCAATTTGCTTTCACGTATTAAATGTAGGAGCTTAATAAAACTTACTGAAACGCCCTCACGATAAGGTGTATTCGTCTCAAACAAGAGTCTCTTAGAAAAAGAAGTATTTAACGAATTCCTTTTCCTAGACCTAGAACTAATTTTAACAAAATCTTTTTGACGAGTACACGTTCTTAAGTTTGACAACCGCTTGGAGTAGTGCACTGCTCCTTTTAGCGACCTAACGGTTGTGGGTTTTATCCCCACACTGAAGAAATACATTTGTAATTTTCATTTTATCTTTCTATGGTCTTTCTGTGTATTTATATGTCTTGTGTATTACAAAAAAATAAAGTATGTGTATGATTTATCTGTTAGCTGGTTGCCATAACCCAAGCTCTGCTTAACGTGGCACTAGATGGCGCTGTATTAAAATACGCGTAATATTATAACATATTAATATAACTTATTGTAAGTCGATAATTATTAATTTTGCTATCACAAATAAGTGTACGATGATAATATTGTATTACCTAAAAATGCTATACATATTTTATCTTACGGAATAATAAATTGAAATTGTCAATTTTCGACTATCTGAGACTATGCAAATGCACTCAATAAGGAAAAACGTACAATAAAGCCCGTTGAAGCGCTCTCAAGTTGAGGTGTCTCAAGCGACGACGCTCCGAAGAAAAGGAAATATTTAACCTGCATTCCGTCCTAGACTAATTTAAACCTAACGTATTCTACAAACGAAATTTCGTTGCGAAATTCAAGATTGTAATATGCGTTTATTAAAATTTAATATTCTGCTGAAGGTGTATTATTACATGAGTTCTCTTTTATCGCGTCTTTCTAAAGGTAATGTAGATTAAAAAGGAAATAGTATTATAAATAGGGTGTTTCTTTGTTCTGATGAAGGACAATGAAAGAAAGGCAGGATAATGATATAGGCGTAAACGGGTATATAAGCTTGTTTGCGCACTCATTTACTAAACATAATGCAATGATTCATGCGACAAAATGCCAATTCTTGATGCCGCTTATCTAAGAGCGGTCCAGGCTTGGACAATTTGAATCTTTTTCTTCTCCGAGGAGCCCACGGTATCCGTAACGCTAACGTAACGTTCGCTATATTTTCCTATTTCCAATAAAACAACAACTTTCAATTAAATTCACGTAATAATCGAATTAAATGAAAAGTTTTATCAAATTGAGCAAGCATCAGTCAAAGCCCAATAAGTATCGAAACAGCGCTATGTTGATGGCCAATTAAAAATCAATTTACTTCAGCGATTTATCATCGTTAATAAGGAATCCATCGAGGCTTAAAGGTCAACGTTCGAAGAAACATTTTCAACAAAAGTTAAATCTTCGTAACATGTTTAATTTGATATGGAAACCAATAAACGAGAATCATTATTCACAAAAGATGCAAAGTTTTAATCAGCGATGAAAGGTTTTGTTCTTAACATTATTAATATAAATAAGATTAAGATTTATTATTTAAGATTATATAGTCTGCTTTCTTTATTTTTGTTATAATCATTATACGTAATGTATGTAATTACTAATTATAATATTTGTATATATGGGAAATTACACTAGAAAGTAATTAAATAAGAAATAAAAATACATTGGATTGAAAGATTCGAAGGCTTTAACTTATATTTTAGTCCATCAATTTACAAAATATTCCTTCTGGATTATTCCGTTTCGGAATTTCTTTTTATATACTGCATAATATTTATGTAGCATAAAATGGTTGTATTTAAAAATGTGATTTTAAACCTACATAACGTTCAACTGGGTTCGATAATATTTTTGGTAGTAAAAACAAACCGGAGCTTTGGTATTTTTATACGTATAAAAAATAATAAAAGTGTTTCTAAAAACTGAAATAGAAAGTAAAGCCAAAATAGAATGTATATATTATACAACTGGGCTTCGTATATGAAAAATGTTTAGAGTTGTCAGTATATGAAATATCAATCAGGAGATCATTCTTACATTGTCCTCCTTCAAAGAGCGAAAGAAAAAAAGGTATAAAGAAGGAAAGTATAGTTTTGAACTATGGGATTATTAATAAGATAATATTCAGATAAAATAAAGCAAGATCAAGTTCAAAACTTCACGTATAACAATGTAGACTTTTTATTTAAAAAAAATTAAAGCTGGCATAGGCTCTTTAAAAAGCTCCCTACAATTTAACACAGCACTTAAGACCTCTTAACACTTCATAAAATATACAAAGGAAAAGCGAGAAAAGAAAAATAAAAAGAAAATCGCTAATTAACTATTCAAAATAAAAGTATCAGACAAGTACCTACATTAGAAATACGTGAGAGAGTGCCAATTGTGAAATAAGTTTTATTATTCACCCACAGACTGTTACAAGGCTTTTACTGCCATAATAAATTATTTATAACACGAGTTTACGTCCCTTAACGTTAAGACAATATTATAGATACATAAGAGAGTATTAGTATGGCATTTGAGTTATTCAAAAGATCCTTTTTGAGTTGAAAAAAATATTTACGTATTATTAGAAAATAATGTTTTGGGAGATTTTAAATTGTTTTATGTACCTATGCTCTTTTTAACCATTTTTGTAACTTCATATGACTTTTTACTAGTAGGTTTACATATATTTATCGTTTACAATACTTAAATGGGTTAAAGTGGAGAGGAACAATTATTTACGTTATTAATTAGTTATAAAAGTCATTTCTTGACAGATAAGATAAAATTGCAAAACTGTACAACGTAGCGTCGTAGAGGTATCTACGAAAGCGTAACTAAAACGTAGCCAACCCTATTTAATAATATTTTACACTCTTTGTATCAAAAGAAATAATATTATGGAAACTGATGTTAATTAATATATGGTTAAAGTTCATTCGAACATTTTCAATATAAAATCGCCTCTTTTGTAATAATTTAATTAAAATGTCATAAGATTGAGGTAGTTATTAATTATGGCTGCTTAAAGCTGTATCAATGCCGTAATAAAATTATTCACAAAATAAGTGAAAACGGTCATTGGCATAATTAAGCTTTAAGGACACATAATTAACGTTTCTATTTTGTATATGGCGTGGGTTGTCAAGTATTATTAGGGAAAATATTTTAATGAGCCTATAGTGATTACTATATATCGTTTCTTATTAAGCTATCTTTAATTATAATATTTCACTTAAAAACCGGCGTTAAGTATTCTTGATTTAGTCATTTTATTGCGTAGGTAGACAAGTTTGCACTTTACCTTTGCATTTTTCTAGGGAAGCGTATATTTTAACCTTTTTTTTTATAGTGGGGACATCCTCATAAGATACCCATAGACTTCGGCGAAAAGACTATGGGTTATGTCGGACTTCAACCGACCAAAACCCGGCGGCAGCAGTACTGTACGAACAGTACTGCCGCCTCAAGTGGGAGTCCCAGGTTCCTTCGCAGACTATTCCGCGAGCGTATGTTTTAACCTGGTGAATATCCATTACAGGATATGATAACTTACCATTAGGAAATAATTACCAGCAATAAAAATAAGGAATTTTTATTTATAATAAAACTTTTCATATTTTTAATTTAATATGTTTGAATAAGATGTAACCTAAGACATAAGAAAAACCATGTCATAGCAATTCTATTTGCTTCATAAGGTAAGATAAGATTCGTTGTCAGCAACATAAATGTCACAGACATTATTGTTGCCAGCCCACAAATATTTTTTATTGGTCTGAGGTTGCTATCGTTAATTAACATAGGATAACTATTTACATACTAACCTTAATATTCTAAGTACTGTTTACAATAACAGGTTTATAAATCGCATAAAAGCTTTTTAATTAGGGTGAATTAATTTGTTATTTTTATAGAATTCTTTTATTTTTATACTTGTCTATTTTTTTATTTAATTACAAAGATTTATTTGAAAATCAAGATTTAACTGCCTGCTTGCAATCAAACCTTTTAATCGATTGAAATATATTTACTTTTAAATTGTCGATTCTTTAGGTACCTACACAAGTAGATTTTTGTCATAAAGTATATTATATAGTAGGTGAAGACACACACACACACCTAAACATTAATGGACTGAATCAAGAATTGTTGTAGGTAATGTTTTCACAGAGTAGTGAATAATTAACTAAAAGTAATAACTTTTAAAAAATACGTATAAGAAGGTACAAAGAAGTGTATAAATAATCTTGACTATACACTACTTCGTACAATGTAACATATTCGTTATAACACATTCTATAGGTACTTTAAAACACACATGAAGCGGCGATAAACCAAAAATGTAACAGCTAAATCATAAATCTCGGTTTTTATTGCGAACTGTCCAAATAAACATTTTAACAACATCGTATCATGTATTGATGACACTAATCTCCTCGCCGAAGACAAACGATGCCTATAAAATAATAAATGGCGCTTTTATTGCCATTTCAGCACAACAGTTCAGATGTCTAATGGACGATAATTTCGATAACAGACCGATAATTGGTGACTTTGCTGTAAGCGTTTCTTCATATACGTTAGTGATTTTATTTTTGGTATCGCGTATTGTTGGAAATTGGAACGACTATATCGTATATAAGGCGGTGTCTGTTTTGTCTTTAAAAGCTAGACTTTACTCCGACTAAGACAACGCTAATAAACCTAAGATTTTTGGTTTATTTTCGTATCCTTTATCTATAATATACGCGCTTACATTTCAATAATACATTTAAATAGCATTTAATTCCTACCTTTCTCAAAAATTTCTTTTTTTTGAAAATCACATGACTCTCCACACAGTAGTTTTAAATGTTATTGTAGAAAGATAGACACGATAAATAAATATTTTTTGTTTACTACAAAATTACTTACCTAACTATAAATTCGCGAATGTAGTACTTAATACATAACTATATAATATCTTATTTAAAGCACGGTATATAACCTAAAATAAAGAACAACTAACAATTGTACCAGCTAATCAACGACCTTTTAAACCACGAACAAAACTTTATAATAATGAAAATAAACAATTTGGTCGCGCAGTATCCCAAGCAGAACGGTTGTACTGAAGCGAGCAAATCTATTTAAAACGGAATCGTAATTTGGAAACCAAAAATCTAATTATATCTCGTATCCCAAGCGATCTCATCACAACGTTACTTTGCTACGTTTCTACAAATTACCTATTTGTACGTTAAATTGTTTCACTTCTTTAGCAAAAGAAATCTATTAGGTACAATATATATCTCCTATAACAACGTACGTGACGTCATTATTAAATTTTATATAACTATCTTTATCTTATCATTATAAATATATAAATAGTATTGTCAATCTTACACAATACCAGCCTTGAGTAATGGCGTCTTGAGAGATGTTATTGCATTTTATTTAGTAAATAGGAGTGTTGGAGACCCATTTTCAATCTTCTATAACATTCGCGACTCGCGAGGACATAAGCCTATATGGCTATAAGATGTGATCGTTAAATATTAAGCTTTACTGAATAGGCTTTTTCATTGGTTTTGTTTTCTGTACATATCCTTAGTAATCATACAAATATTATACATGCAAATATTAATCAAAATTGTTATGATGTTGGTGCTTTTACAGCTAAAAACTACGAAGGTAATTAGGCTGGAATTTGGCCTAGATTGAACCCTGATCTACATGTATAACTTTTACTCCAGGGTAAATAAAAGTCATTAATTGACTGCTTTACTAATACGGAAATACCTCGAGGCGGGACTATTAATTCTTAAACAAAATCTCTTTATTAAAAGTATATAAGCGTATATAATAATAAATATTTTGGTTTTATTAAGATGAAGTCCTTAAAAAGATACGTGATATATTCACAGGAGCACTCACCTCATCTACAGAACCTTCTGACAATATGTGAAAAACTTAGGAAAATAGAAAGCATATATTTAAGAGACTTCTCGAAAATTTCTTTGTGTAAAAAGGATATTATTATACTCCTTGCATATGCTATTTGTTACCATGACATTTTGAGATGCTCAATAATCTGCGTTTATACTTACTAAATTGTGTTGTCATATTAAATGAACAATCCCATTTCCGATGATCATAGACCAATAAATAAAATTTACATATAAATATGCACTATGTTTAAACTTCTCCAACTAGTCCAAACTTAAATCAAAACGAAAGGTATAGATAAAGTTTAATTACTTGATTTTAATATTAAAGGGAAACTAGTCTACGTAAATTGTATTATCTCTTTGTATTCCTTTGTAGATTATCTAAAGGATCTTCTAATTGATAGGTCTGTAAATCATATATTTTCCAAAACAACACAACGTATGAATTGGGCAGGCAAAAAGCGATCGCACAATTTAAGTCCCGTCACGGGCAGCTGACGAACCTTGAATTTAGGTTTTGAACGTTCCCTTACAATGCAATCTTATTAATTTGACTACCTTTGCAAGCTTGTAAACGGGTAGTGTTATAAATGTTCCTATTTTAGATTTCATTATTTTTCTATTAAAGTTTTGGCCCTTTGAGTCCTTAGTAAGGCGTCGAAGGAATGCATCCAAATCAAAATATTTGCAACGAATTTCATGTTGTGAAGTATTAATTTATACGCTCTTTAATTACGTTGTAACACTGTGCGTTCAGGTCAAAAGAAAATACTCTACTATAAGACGAAAATCTTGTAAAGATTTATTATGAGGCCCATTCATTTTGGTCAGCTACTTCAAGTCGCTTTAGTCAAGTCATCTGACCATTTTGTGGAAGACCGACCTTTCTTTATCTGATATAAATATTTTGTGAAAAGTAAGCCTAGAATAGATAAAAATAATGTTTTTTGAATATTTTTATTGGTTTTTAAAATTGGGATACCTCTTGTCAATTCAGTTTACTCATAAGCTTTATTATTCATCCTAAATAATGACAAACCAAATTTAAAGTTTATTTAAACCGGTTTAATAGTTAACGTGCCCTTAAGGTAGGCAGACAGAGTTACCAGGACCACAGGAATCAAAACGTAACATCCATTAATATATTAGCAGCGACATCATATGTCAGCGCAGTTGGGCATTTGATATTCCTACGCTTCGCCTCCTTCAAACACTGCAGTAACAAACTCATCTCTATGCATGTTGAATATTAAATTTTGTATTTTTTCCTTTTCGTTTTGTTTGACTTTGCATTTCAATTGTTGGTTAGCTGGTGGAATTACGGGGCGTTTCAGTTTTGAAGCGAGTCTTTTTGTTGGGAAACTGCCGGAATGGCAAGTTAGCTTATATAAGCATTTTGAGTTAACTTAGGCTTTATTTCAACGCTAAATAGACATATTTTCAAGTGTCAATAGCTATCTCTTTTAGACTCTATGTTGAATTATCTGGCTGAAGAAGAAGTAAAAGTATCTTTGACCTAGCTACTGACCTAGCTGATGCAGACTCTGGTTTGGTCCGAAATAATTTGAAAAGTGTGGGTAAATTTGGAAACGATTAAAATCATCTTAAAAGAAGATAGAAAACATAAAATACAAGATACAATACAAACATTAAAATAATACAAGAGACTTCCTAAACCGAAAGGTATAAATATATAAACAAATGCTTATATGAAAGATGTATTCCAAATTCAGTGCAAACGAGTCTTAAAGTAGGTATATAAACAATATTTCATACAATTTGTTAGGTGTGTTTAAACACCGTGTCGGCGACAATGGTTCGTGTGATCGATAGTGCCATTTACAACCGGATATTTATTGTTCACAGTATTTTAAACGTACTCAGGTACATAACTACTGTTTTAGTGAATTATTGCTTTGCTTTATACTGGTTTGATATTTGTATTATAAAATTAAGTGGGACCCGTAGTTTCACAAACATTGAACGCGTGCTTGCATTTTATTTTTTATGTGTCTTGGAACAAATGTTTATTAATTTCTTATGGCCTGTAATACAATCTTCCATTCAATCTGTTTATTTTGCTGTAAAAGGTAGTGTGTGCTTTTGTAAGCTCTAATCTATATTTGAAGCAAGTTTTATTAAAACTGGTTCAGAGATTAAGATGTGAAATCATAACCATACATATGACAGACATAGTTACAAAAGCATTCATAATATTAGTAGGGAAGTTGCCATGTTATACAATGTATACTAATGCAAAGTGATTGTTTTTTTAAGGGAAACCTAATCAAATACGGATGGGATTTAAATAATATTATTGTTTATGATAACAATAGTTTTGATTTCAACTATATGAAAAATCACCGAGGCGCGGAAACAAATTTAAATTGGGTATATTTTTATAACTCTTAGTTTCAACATAATTGATGATTGACAGATATTTTTTATCTGTAAAATACAAAATGCGGTGATTTGATTGATGGTGTATTTTATTAGGTGACATTAACACCACATCGATGCACCGTCAGCTGTCAATGCTGATAACGAAGACAAATAACCCAAAGTTCAAATCTGGGCTTATACTTAACAAAAATAAGTGAACCTTAAAATTTCAAAATACACTCAGCAATTTGATCAATAAATATATGTTAACATATAATTGTGGAATTTCTATTTATAGTAAAATAAATTTAAAATTTAATTTAACTATGTTCTCCGCAAAATATGCTTGACTTCTGAATGCAATTTTATAGCATGTAATAAAATCGCAATGAAACTGTGATAAATGTGAACATTGTTACAAGACGCTTTGTCCGGGCAATGTCGGTAGTGGCCGGGCCATCAATGTACAAAGCGATGTAGAATGTCCTTTAGAAACGGTTTGTTTGCCTTAAATCGGTGTCTGCAACCGAAATATTGTCAATAGCGAGAAAAAATACGCCTGCCTTACAATGGAATTCTTAAAAGAACCGCTTCTAATAGTACAGTGCATTGATTAAGCTGGCTTTGTTTACAATATATTTCAAACAAAGCTTTTTACAGGTGTTTTTGGCAAGTTATTAAAGTGTGGTTTCAGCCTTACTCATTTTATCTTAAGTTTTAGGTACTGTAAATAGATTCTCGACTTTACCTAGTAATTCAGTCACTTTTATAGCATGTAGTAAAAGTGTGATAAATGTGAACAATCGTGTTCTATGAAAGAATCGGTTCTAGTACTTCAGTGCATTGATTTAGCCGGCTTTGTTTACAATACATTTTTAACATAACTTTTTATAGTCGTTTTTATATATTTATTAACGTATGGTTCCAGCTTTACTCATTGTATCATATACTCGAGTTGCTTTAAATAGATTCTTGACTTTACTTAATAATGCAGTTACCTTATAGCATGTAATAAAAGTGTGATAAATGTGAACATTGTTACAAGACGCTTTGTCCGGGCAATATCGACAGTGCCCGGGCCATCGGTGTACAAAGCGACGAGGATTGTGCTTTAGAAATGGTTTGTTTGCCTTACATCGGTGTCTGCACCCGAAATATTGTCAATAGCGTGATAAAATACGCTTTACAATAGCGTTCCGTGGGGGAACGGTTATATTAAATTGGTGCAGCGATGTTGCGTATTTGTTATTAATAAAAAAATCTTAATATGACCCTAACTGCCTGATTTAACATAACTTTTTAAATAACTCTTTAAACTTCATTCTGTTAAATAGCCTATTTTTTATGTAACTGTCATTCCACAATTGAGTGCGTACAAACAAAGTATTCAGTTTTAAATTATTAATTATTATTTTCATATGCCGCTACCACACCATAAATAAAATGTAACTTCAATTTGACATAATAAATATTAGCCGGTTTTAATTAATCATAATTTATGTTTATTAATTGTATACCTCTTACTCAAAAAAAAATACAACATTAATATAATCAAATCATGAACAATATTACCAAATGAAATAACATTGGAGTTTGTTAATTAATTTACGGCATCTTCAAATAATTCTGTATTATAACGAGATATCTTTGTTGATATAACGAATAAATACAGAAAGATAATCATAAACTCCGAGTTGGAATGTAAAGATTTAGTTGAAACGATTGTTTATCGTAAGCGTATTGAAGTACTTTAAATTTACACAATTTCAACTTCGCAGAGCTTGGGAACAAAACCATTGAGGTCCAATATTAGGATTAGTCGCAATAGAATACTTTGTCAAAATATTTAATTAGCTATTCGTTTAGAACAAGCGTTTTGTTCTGATTAGCAGATTTATTCGGTATAGGCGAATTTTAATAAGGCGAGGCGAGGCAGAGGCGACCATTAGGGAGTAGTTGCGTCGTTTTAATAAGCTTGTCACCAACACCTGAATGATCACGACTGCTCAGTCTAGAGTGCTCAGTCTCGAGAACGCCTAGAAAGAAGGTGTTATTGTTTGACTCGGACTTCGGTCTGGAGGAAGAAGGCTTCGTTGCTCCGTGAGTCTGCAACGATTGTGTAATAGAACAAGATCCCAGGGCCACCAGACGTCACGTATTTTCTAATGAACGAAATGTGGACGATTGGGTAGTATTTACTAAGAACGTATGCCTACCTGCTAGCTTGCTTAGCCGGCCAGTTTTGGTGGCCCTGGCATCTCGGACCTTAAAGGAACAAAGCCCACCTCCAGGAAGGTGGGTTGGGTTACATATAAGTATTTCCCACAACAATAGACTTCCTAAACGAGAGTACATGCTAACTGTATCTTTCTTTATCAAAGAACTGTCCTACCAAGTAAATCAGTAAGGCCTAGCTAATCTATCTAACACTAATCTTAAACATAATAGTAATCTCAACGTTCCCCGCAGAATATTCGCCCGTTAAATCGTCTGGAACGTTGTTCAAATTGCGTACAATTAACCCAAGTCATCTATTTCAAAATAACCTCACTCGTATGACAAACGGGGCTATTCAAACGGCTACAACGGCGCGTCAAGCCATTTGTTCGGTCACAATTTCCGGACGTGGTACAGATACATAGTCTTACATTATAGTTTATGACGCATAAACTATAAGTCACCCGCGCAAAAAATCGCTATGGGAAATTTAATTTTTAAAACATCGACAGTGATTATTTAATTTCTATTTGTAATTTTATAAAGTGGTAACACAAAGAATAAGCAATCGTCTTTCTAAACCGCACGGAGGATTACGGAATTGTTAATATATTATGAGAATATTAAAAGTACTTTAGTATTCAAATACATTAACATTGCAAATCTTAAAACAATTACTTTACTTATTACCCACTTCAAATAAGCTCAACTACAGAATAATAGGAACATCTAATTAAACACGTATTCAGTCATTAAACATTAATTTCCTTCACGTCGAAAGCACTGGCTAGTAGAAGTACAGAGGTCCCTTTCATCGCAATAATGACAGAGCGGTACAGCTATATTGAATCGCTTGCGTTCGATTAGCAATATGACATCGCTCGGAACTGCGTTTGACATTTCACTTTGCGGTATTCTCTGTTTATTCAATAGTTGTACGTGGTTTAAAATATGATGTGCAATCTGAGCTTGAAGTGTTGATGACCGTTCATTTTTGCGTTTAATTAAGTATTTAAAATTCCTGTCATTGATATGTTTTTTTCAATATAATGCTTAAATCACTCTGTAAAAAACGCATCAATATAAGTTGCGTAGTTTAAATATATAATCATGCATAGGTGAAACAGCGGAAATCAACTTTTTTATAAACTTTGTATGTGTGTAACATACCTACGTATGATGAAAAAAGTGTTTTCCTACATCTACAGAAATAGGACATATTTTAATCAATTTTCACCAACATCTTTAAGCGCAAGCACACACTCACTAAAACATATAAACCATTAGCTAAATAGCGAAATTATATCTATTTCGCAAAGCAATATCAAATCTTTCGGTTCGGAAACCCGTGTAGGGTATTAACGTAAGATAAACTTCGTATTTAGATACTCAAATTCTCAGGTGTACCGACTATGTTTTCACGATGAGTGTTAACCTTTGTAATCCTTGAATTTCGGCTTATCTCGCAGTTGTAGATAAAATGTGCTCCATATTTTAGGCTCCTGAGTGGTTTATACTCTTGGAGCGTGACCAAGCCACGAACGTGGTTCACACGTAGCTTTGCTATTTCTAACAATACAATTATATGAAAGAGAAATAAAGCTAGATTTATCGGCTCGTATTTGCTTAGAGTAGGTTGTTTGGATGTATTTTTATTAAAGTATAAATTTCAGCGTTATATTACGGGCGATGCTTTTAATATTTGCCTCGGTATCGGATACTTTGTTTTCAGAATACGAGTATAAAAATGTATTAATTGAACTGACCTATTTTATAGTGTAGTAATTCATTGCATTGCTTTTTATCATAAAAATTGTAATCTAGGTGTAACTTAGCTTTTTTAATAATCTTATTAATACAAAAGAAGGTAAATATCGTAAAGAGAAATAAAGACAGTATTTATCAATCCGATCGAAACGTCAACATAGCAATAAACTTCAACCAGATACCAGGATGCTATGACATTGTAGGAGCTCTCACCGGGCTGTATACAGCACAGTTTTCAAAGCCGTAAGTACTGAAGCGAAAGCATCTATATTTATGAACTGAGAATTTATAAAGGAGGACTGACGGAGATCTTAGCAACTACTTAGGTATCCATAGAATTTCATGTACGATGTCGACAAGTTAGCGATAAGTTTGTTTGCTATATATTTCGATGAGACATTTAATAATCAGTTAAATATTGACAAAACACAATCTCAAAATAATAACAAGAAAAAAATAGTACCTAACATCTTAATAGAAACATAGATACTGATGGAGGTAGTTGTTATTTATTATTAAGGTGAGTACCTAGTATTGCACATTTTTTCCTTCAATAGAACATACATATAAATAAAAATGTCAATTATACCAATTCATTATATAAGCTGTATATAATTGTATTAATATATATACAAATAATCTCATTATCAACCAAAACTTCATAACGAAACTAAGAATATTAAATAATACATGTAATAATACTAAGAATACATGTACATTTAGTACATCTTAGTTAATGTAACGCCATAACAGGAACACGTTCGGCCACGTTCAACATTTATGCGTCAGTTGGGAGTCCCACTTAGTGTGATGAGATATCTGCCAACTTGTCATATTGGGTTAGATCTTCAGCAAGTAGCAAACGTGATGTTTGTACAAATATCGGGGAGTTATAAATAATTGAACTTGAGGGTGAAAAATATCCTTTCGGATCCGATAAGATTTATGCTTTAGCGTGTGATGTGTTTTGACGAAATATCGGAACAAAAATGAAACCATTATTTTTGTTTTTTATTAGAATAATACTATAGAAAAATTATAAAAATAAATATTGGTAGATAGTTGGTATTGTGAATGCAGGAAACCCAAATTAAAATTTCCGTAATTCCTTGTCTTTAATAATTATATGCTGTGTGGTACTTTTAAAGGCCACTTAAACATTTGAATTGGCTCGTTGGACCAAAAGCCTTTACAAAACATGGGTTAACGTATCTCTCTTACTAAAAACATACCTGTGAGCTAATGGGGTTCTTATGTTCGTTGAAGCGTTAACTTATTTTGTAGAAAAAAATAACGTAACAGGAATGCCTTTGTCCACTCACCTACTTTGGCCACACGGAAAAAGTTGTAGTAAATCCATTTCCGAACATTATCTAACTTTGATGGAGGGTGTCTTCCGTATAAGTTTTAATAAAATCCTTTTGTACCGTTTTGTTTGGCGTTCTTTCTACTTAACAAATAATTTGTTGTCTATTTTGGTTATACATTTTATTCTTTTCTGTTTTTGACGATATGCTTCCAGTATAATATTATCTCAATATCTCTCCATATGAACTTCAAAAGACATTGGAATTTACATCGCTAAAATATTTAGTTAAATCAGTCAGTAATTTAGACGCCAATTCAAATAAAACAATCAAGTAAATATCTACTTGTCTTTAAATTTCTTTATTATATCTTACCAACCTTTTGTACCCAACAAGGTATACCTTACGTATTACGAACACAAATGAAATCATAGACAAATCCATCAATGAGAATCCACAATTAATCTCTATGACGTCATTTATCGTTTAACCAAAGTAACGTTTAAAATGAAAATAGAAAGTTCAATTTATCTGAGAATCTTAGCGCACGACAACATGTCAACGTCTGAGGACACTTGAGTCTCAAAGAGCTTTCTGTTTTCCCGGGCGTTGGAAAAAGCACTACACTATGTATGGACGGAGATGGGTCAACGTGCTTTAGCGAATTGCTAAGAGATTTTGGCTCAGATATTTTGTTAGGAATTCATACTAATAAAATAAATCTGCAAGTGCTTGGCTTTGCGTTATCTATTCACGGCTTAAATGCTGGGTAATTTAAGTGTTTATCGTTTCTCACCTTTTAACGTATCTACTCTTAAAATAGTGCTCATTATACGTAAGTCCAATTTCGAATAATGGCTTAGAGATGAATTTGTCAAGTGTCTTTAAATTTAATTCTAATTTAATTTAAGTCTATGGCGACATATTATAATTATTGCGTCGTCTCTATGCTCGCGTAAAATATTTAGAATCGAACAGCGTTGTTTTTTAAGTCTATAAGATAAAGGTATATAATAATAGAAACAATTAAATTTAAACCAATAGAATAATACATATATTAGTGACTACAAAGTCAGTGGCATAAATTTCGTAACATTTCTAAACCCCTGCAATTCTGGAACAACATACAAAACTTTCAGCTCCACATATCTTTTCAAATAGAACATTTTATTCGATTTATATCATTCAACATTTGAACTAATCCTACTTCAACTGTAACCTGTCGAGAAGATAAATGCAATAAAACCTGTATAGCAGTAGTTTTATATTTCATAGCTCTGTAGTTAAACAAACAATTTTATTGCGCAACTTTTTTATGGCGCCATGACAATTGTATAATGTTTCTTTTTACGAGAACCACAAGTTTGTTTATGATCATAACGGTTTATGTTCTAAAGTGACGCGAGTTATTGTTTTTAAAATTTTATATTGCATTTTACATCGGATCTTCTTCGTCGATCTTTGGTCGATATAATTTGATAGTTATAGAGATGTTCTATTTGATTAGTAAATTAGCTAAATTAATCTTTGAAGCCTTTTTCTTTACGTATTAATTGTATATTTTATTACGTTATGTAGGTTTATAGATATTTGTGTTAAAGTTTATAAGGTTGAAGGTATAGTATAGATGTTCGATATATATTGCAGAAATCCTTTGCTAATAAAAACTTTAATATACACCTTTTTTTATACGTTTTTTTGGTTTAATAATAACGGTTTCCACCACGTCACACTTTCCCATGATTTCGCTTTCTTTCATCACATGAAACGTGAAATATGAGAAATGATTATAACATCGTAACATGATTTAACGCAATTGTCTAACATTTCTATACAAGAGCCAACCCTGTCTGAACCGCGGCATTTAACACCTCCCGTCGTATTATATTTGCCGAGCATCCAAAACGTCCTTAAATGACAAGACAGGATGATAAATAACCTTATATTGTTCGCACACGACTGATTTCGGAGCAAAATCTAGGGATTAGCGTATCGCAGTGGGATTTGGTTGCTACGGCGACGAGTTAAAGATCATATTCCAGTTTAATATTTTGGGTGATATTCGTCTGTATTTTTTACGGATTTGCCTCAGTATATGGCGAATCAAACGGGTTTATGTGGATGATTTAATTTCTGGAGCTCTGAGTTTTTATCGCCTCAATCATTCCCGTTGGATCAACACTATCTTTAAGCAAACACTTAGTAATACTTTATCAGTATTGCACGTGTAATCAAAACAAAAGCGAAATCTTAATTTTGTAATAGTATAATAAATCCCTTTTTTCGTTTCCATTAAAATATGAAGTAGAACTTATTATTATGATAATTTAATAACATAAAATAATGATGATTATTCGGCATCCTAAATATTTATCATTTCTTATAATTTCGTAATATTATACATTCATGATAACGCTTAAACATACAAATCGCACTATGCTCAGAAAATCTCCTTTGAAACTTTACCAATAACTCATACCAGAAATAAATCCTAAAAATAACTTCCGTGTCACAGTTACTCAGTGGTCGCGTTAACCAGCCCGCTTCACAGAGCTGCACAAGCCAACTGACAGGGTTATGATTTAGCACTTTTTTGTTTTTTTTTCTTCTCCTTCGAGATTCTGATATTGATAGCATCCTTATTTTTTTTTCAAATCAATTTAACGGCTTTTTATTTTACGTAGATAATATTTGTGTGTTTAGGTATAGGTATTAGGTGTGTTTTATTGTAATATAAAATAATATAAATGTGTATTTTATTTATTTATGAATTTAAAGGCATCGCCCGCAGTACTGAGTATATGTGGCAGTTCTGTAGCAATACTAGACTAAAAATAATAACTGATAACCTCAGTCCAACCTAACCTACCAAGATGCAAAAATTCAGTCAAATTCGTGGAATACGTGAAAGCTTAAATAATAGTAATAACATATAATATAACAAACTACTGTCCGATAGTATTAGCTTATTAAAGAAAAAAATATATATTGTTCTTATACGCCTCTTCAAAAGCTATCTAATAATACTTACACTAATATAGTTCCCTAATATTATAATTATTCAGTGGTCACATTAGCCAGCCCACTTCACAAAAGGGTTAATGTATCACACGACAGGGCTATGAATCACCACTTTTCTCCAAGTTTTGCTTCTGAATTTGATTTGCATATCCGGAAAACTTTACGGAATCACAGAGTTATGCATTCGGGGCGAAAAAGTTTGCACGATCATTTGTTTTGTTTTGAATTCTTATTCATACTAGCTACGATAGTATTGCTTTTGAGAATATTTGGAAGGAATGTGACTGAACAGATTCAGTGAGTACTCGATATTGTCACTTGATGTTTTGATTTGAATGTTTTTAAATATAGTCTAACATATCGATCGTGGATATATAATATGTGTTTATACTTATATAGAACGTTATATGAAGCAACAACTCATTGTATTTTAAAGGAAAATAAATCGCTAAAAATAATTAAATAATAACGCTTCAAGCCCTGTTCGAATCGGTTCGAGCTAAATAGAAACCGTTCTGCCAACATACATAAAACTGTTTCTTAAATTTTGTAGTTTCCCAACCTGTCTTAGCTCTAACCCGTTTGCTCTCACAAAGCGAAGTAGTGCGGTTAGTTTGAGATTTCCTAGCTCTTTGTGCCTATTGTTTGAAGTTAAGGGCCCTTCTCTATGTAGTTGTACTCGAGAAATTTTATATTTTGCCCTCTTTTTCTGGAATACGCCGGGTTATTCGCTTTAAAACAAATCCAAGAAATCTTACTAGGTCAAGTAACGTATATGTTCACCGGGTTGGCAATATGATACTTTAAAATAGGTCAGATTTTCTTATTATGTATTGTTACAGCTCTATCTATGAGTGGTTATTATATCGTTATACTTATAGTATTAAGAACTCATCTTCGTAGACGTCCAAAGGTAAAAATACCATACTATAAGAATAGTATTTACTAAACTGCAGAGTAATATACTAAAACAATAATTGCCTTTCTACCGCCGTTATGGTAGAAAATATATCCCAACTAAGCAGGTAAGGAAAGCATAAGCCATAAGGAAAAACAAAGTACACAAGTTTACAATTTGTAGACACTAATGCGAGCAATAACACAATTTCTCTATGAGTTTCGTTAAAGAGAAAGAGAAAGGAATAGACTCAGATACTTTGAAGGTAAAGTGCGATAAAGACAAAAACGGCAAAGTAATATTGTAAGGATATAAGTCGAAGTGGGAAGATATTACCCAGAACGAGAAAACTTCTGTTTATGAAATCGCCGAAAATAATATTGAATGTGGGTCCTGTAGTTGGATGGGACTCCACGTTTATCTTCATAATAGAAAAAATCTAGATATGATATTTGCGTATGATCCGTTTGGGATATGTACTTTGTTCGTATGTATAGAGAATGTAAAGGTTTAGGTTTGGTGAGCATTTGAGCAGGAGGTTCGTCTAATGGTAAACGACCATCCGACTATTGACTATTGTAAAGTAAAGGGCATCAGGAACGCGTTGCTAGCCTTATAAGGAGAAAGGGATAAATTTATTTTATTCATTTGTAAAGAAGGAGGGAAGGAAAAAAGGGCCACCAGTGCCTGTGTAAAAATCAGTATAATATGGCATTACTTGACAGCTTAAAAACACGTTATACTCTTTTCGCATTTTATTCATTGAACTTATAGCTTTCTAATATATAAAAGATAATCAACTAGTCCAATTTTCATTTTAACGAACACTATATAAATCATTCCCTCATTATTTTGCATATATTAATTTCAATTAACAAATTCCAAAATCATTCTAATTTCAATTCTCATTAAACATAGAATACCAAACCACACGAAACTCGGTACTTAACAAAACAGACGGTCTTTGTCAGCGGTCATAAATCAAAGCCAACAATTACTTCAGGAAACGCTGTAACGTCGAAGGGAACCCCAAAAATTTGTAGAAAACAATAAAGCCGGGTCAAGTTACACTGGACGCATTAAACTTTGCTTTTGGCTTCCAAAAGAAATAAAGACGATACAATTTTATAGACACCGCGAGGGGTCGTTAATTAATTATCTTTGTGTATCTTTTTGTTGCCAACAATAATTGTGTCACCGAACAAACTTTTTAATCGACATTATTTTTGGCGCTCGACAATTCTTATAAGTCTTATTGTTTGCGGACTACTGCTTTATTGCTGAATAAATTTATTACGCAAATGGAATTTGTTTTAAGTTTGTTAGGTTGAGGTTTTCTGTATTTTAAGTTTGCTTATTATTTAACAAAAAGTATAAGACTGGTTTTCTATGGGACACAAATATTAGCTGCGATTCAGCCTATTTTCATACCTTCAGAAATATTTTAAATACGAAAAAACAGAACAAGCATGACTCCTTATACATACTATAAAAAGTTAATTTGAAAAGTAATATTCTACCATAGTAACGTAAAATTAATGTTTATCCATACATTAATGGTTAACAGAACATAATATTTTGCATTCTCTGATCCCTAAATGTAATTTAATACTTTTATATTCCACATACGTAATTATAAACTATTCAGTGTTAGTTTCATTTGTACAAAATATAAAACAAACATTGTTCTCGTAACGATATATTCGGATCAAACTTTTGTTATTTATATACTGTTTTATTCGGTTCATAAAAATGTTCCTAGAAAGCTTTAGTAAGAGCGAATATACATAATTATTATCCATATTGTCCCTTAATATATTCTGATAAGATTTTTGCTCAAATGCGTGGACTCTAGACATAATTTATGCGATGTAATATTATATAGCAGGGGTGAAATTCTTCGGTATGAATAATCGCGAATTTCGCCTTTCGAACTGATCACGGTTG
Organism: Eurema mandarina; assembly: GCA_018238005.1. NCBI lineage: Eukaryota > Metazoa > Arthropoda > Insecta > Lepidoptera > Pieridae > Eurema > Eurema mandarina. The sequence goes on along the minus strand of DWAJ01000132.1, from coordinate 13,926 downwards.
AATCAAATATTCATAAGATTTATCTCCTTCAGCCCTACCTATTTCCTTAAAACGAGTACATCTAAAACATAGGAAAATATTTATTTGCAATTTCCCTTTGGAAATATTTTTATTTATGGCAATGTAAGCAAGAAAATACATATTCATAAATATAGGGTCGGAGCGAAGTTCATGTAGAAAGTCACCTCTAAATTATTTATTTAATAGAGTTGTTATTTTTAGGGTTTCATAACCAAAGGGTAAGACGGGACTCTATTACTAGGATTCCATTGTCCGACTGTTACTAAGCTGTATGTATATTAGAAAAATTGTAAGTTCTTACATGTTTGTATTTGGCACTAACATATACCTGGTAACATAGAATAAAATAAATATTTAAGGGAGCTCCAATTCAACAAACATGTTTTTTTAATAGGTATATCGGCCACGGGTCGCCTGTCGGGATGGTAAGCGACGCCAGTCTATGCTGGAGCGCACTTGCCCAAAAATCTACCTGTAAAATGTATACGAGTATACCGGTTTATTGGTTTTTGCCTAGAATTATATTTTTGTATAGGGGCGTCATTGGGTACTAAAAAATGAAGTCAAGTAAATATAATAATAATATTAAAATAAATATAAAAAAGGCAAAGGGGAACTAGAGTCTCCTTACCTTCCTTTATCCTCTGTATCACAGATCCTTTCCTTTTTCCTTCATTTTGAAAGCAGACAACGCATTTGCGTGTTTTGCGACTGCGCTTAGGTGGAGATTGTCGAAAACTGACCCTTTATTTATTTAACTTTTAATAGCTTTAAATAACTTATAATATATAATATTTTTGTTCCTTTACAGATCTGAATGGGCATATTTCAACACAGCAGTTTTGATAAGGTAAGTTATTTTTGTTTAAATAATCTTTAATCGATTTTTAAAAAAACTTACTTATTAACATTTTTCAAGAATTCGTGCTTACATAAAGAGGATAACAAAATATATTGATTAAGAGACGATTAATCTATGAAGTATTTCTCGCGTGAAAAAAAAGATACGAGTAAGACTTCACGACTCACTTTTTACATTTGAAGGTCAAAATAGTATACAATACATACTCCACGAGTATTGAAAAAGTAATTGTTATTTCATGTTTTCTCGGACACGATATACGATTGTACCTACAAATCGTCAGCAGTGTATCATAAAGAAAGGGCAAAAATTTTCGGTTTGCAGTATCGTGGTTGGCTCGAATCCAACTTCAATTCTGCCTCGCTCGCTCAAACCAATTTTTATATTAGAAATCCTCTATTGCTCTAATGGCTATAATCCATTTATTGGACACGGTCCTTAAATATCAAGTCGTTATGTAAGCTTTATTATGAAAGATTCTTGTACAAGTTTTATAGAAAAAGGCACAAAGTTCACGAACGCTTTTTGTTATCGCACTTATTAGTTTCTGATATTTATTGGTTAACTTTTGACTGAACTATTTTTTTATATTATTTAACATTTTATATAATTTAACGTATTACACAAAACAATATCTACACACCACAATCAGACATCAGTACACATACATATACACTCTGATTTGGTTTATCACTACATATTTTATCAACCGTTGTATAACTATTTAGATTATATTATTATTCTTTTTTTATTAGTATTGTTTTCATCCGTACATACTTAAACATATATTTATTATACATATATATTTTTTTTCTATATTCTACTGTATTAATTCGCTTTGTAACTGATTATAAATTAATTTTTATATGTAACCTATTGTAAATCTGAACGAATTGTGTCGGTGCCGTCTTGATTGGGTGAAACAGGCTCCTGAAAAACAGTATTTACTATCTTGGGAGCCTGTGTAAAATATTTTGTAAATCACCTTTTTGTGGAAATAAATTATTATTATTATTATTAATATTAAAACCATAGTAAAAAAGTCGTTTCTTGTACAATTTATTTGAAGTTAATTAAGTCGTAAATTTTTCAAACCTAGGTATGTTTTTTGCTTACGTAGCTAGAATATAACCAACGATTTCAAGTAAAATATGTTTTTGCATAAAAACGACAAGCAATATGAATGCGATGCTCTTAACATATGTGTAGTAAATGAACCACGCGATGGAATGCCGAATGGTCCATCTCGGTTGAGTCTTACCCTAGTTTCTTTTAATGTGGAACATTTTATAGCCCCTATATAATACTCAGGGCATGTACTTTGACTTATTTTATATGTAATAGCCATCAAAGTAAGTTATGAGAATGATGGAACTATGCAAATAGTATTTTTGTTTGAAATGTATTTCTATTTTAGTGTGATATTAATATTTTTACACCAATGTAATTAGAATGGGTCTGAATCTGAATAATTAATATTTAACCCTATAGTATTAATAATAGGACCTTTTTCGTTGTTATTACACTCAGTAATACAATAAAATAAAGCCAAAATATACAGATTACAGATGTGGATTTGTTGTCATTGAACCAATCTACTTAGTACCTACTGGCAGTGAATAGCCATCGTCCTGCAAACACAAGACTTTCTTTTACATGTTCCTAAAGACTGATGTTTTTGACGTGTATTTCACGTCCAAAATAGCCATAAAGTATATTTTATGTTTCATTGTAAAGAGTCTAGACAAGAAACCTTGATGTTCTCAACGGTATATAAAATGTATAATATACTTGTTTCGTCATCCAGGACGCCTGCCTAAAGCATCGCTTTGATGTCAACTCTTAATTAGATTATCCAGTAAGCTCATACACTCCCATGTTTTCTCTACAACCCCACATGTTATTTTTGGATAAAGTTCTGCTTTTAAAGTATTTTTGTTTAAAAATTAGTCTTGAAAATTGTGACGAGAATATGAATTTTTCATGAGCGTAAATGCTGTTTTGTGCTTAGGTATTTTGGTATATAATTATTTTTAAGTATTCTTGGAAATAATAACAGTACTTGATATTATTCTTCATATGCATGTAAAATTATTAAAAAAATATTTTTAGCTGCAAATCATTACTGTGATAATTATCTCGAAATAACTCGTTTAAATAACATTTAATTGCTGTTCTGTATACAGTTAAAAACCCTCTTGAAAGCTTTAAAGTAATTGCAAGATTAAAAGACCAAACTCAAGGAAATAATACTTCGCAACACAATAATTAGAAAACTCTAAAGTTTAAGCTGTTTACTGATATTCAGTTGGATTTCGAAAATCAACTTTTCCAAATTTTAAATTTTAACAATTTCAATTCAAATTTTATAACAAAAGTCTTAAAGCGTCTTAAAGTATTATCAAAGAATTGGTTGTAATACCTTAGAAATGTAGGACATTACATCTTTTAGTAGAACCCAAAGTTACTGAATGCAATATCCACGTTATAAATTTTTAGATTAGTAATAAAATTTGATGTTTCCAAACATTTGTCCAACTATGAAAATCCAACAAACGAACTGAATATTTTGATGTTATTTTAAAATTTAGTAATAAGTAAAAATGTCTTTATCACAAACAATTATACTTTAGAAACTTACGTCATGAAATATTCTACAGCCTTAGTAAAGGAAATTTAAAAGACTTGGCAGACTTTTACAAGACAAAACCCAATTAATATTTCAATTCTAGTTCTATTGATTTTATTGTTGTTATAATTAAACGAGTCACGTGATTGGAAAAGTGGTAATCGCCTCTCATGAACACTAGTGAATCTTAACTACTATAGAAGTTGTTATCGTTGAGTTTGGTTTCCATATTTCAATATAAAACTCGAAAACTACGAATGAAAGTAGCAATACAAATCTGAACGTAGATTTGATACCTACGATGTAGCTACATAATAAATTGATGGTCTATTCTTATTGGTGAAGACGGAGATCACAGATTTCCATTTGCTTCGTTCCTGGCGCATTACTTTCGCCTCGTCTGCTTTTATCAACGTATACTTGACGGTTTCCAGAGCTCTAGACGTTTGAAAATGTATATCTATTATCTATGTCTGAAAATTTTAACTTACGATTTGTAAGCGTGTTTTATTTTGTATTATTGTACACACAAATTTTGTTCTATATTCATTTAAAAAAATAGAGAAATATACGAAAGGATTTTATATTTTTAGTTGTTATATGTATTATGTATATTATAAAAAAAAACAATACCTACAACGTGGTAAGCAAATAAAGTTTCAGCCAAGACGGGCTAATTATTTTTTTCTTATATAAAATAAAAAAACAAAAGTATATTATTAACTTACATTGTATTGTATGTGCAAAACAATAAAATCATTAAATTCGAACCAATAATAAAAACATCGTGTTGTCGTTTTAAATATAATATTTTTATTTAGAAATAAAAAACACAATGTAACTTTATTATCTTTTTCCGTTTATCCAAACTGGCATATTACCAAGAAACAAAATGGAATAAAATTATTTGTTTATCATCCAAATTTTTTAATACCAGTACAATTCTAGGTAGTCTTTAAAATGTCGACTTCGGAAAACCGCATATAATTTGATACGTTCATTTACAGTCGGATACAGATAAACCGGTATTATTGTGTTTATATTCAGCTTGCGTATCCTGAAAATCGGTACCGACAATATAAATCGATATTTACGACTATAGGGAAAAATAAATTTTTATGACTTTTGGTCATTTTGGTCTTTTGTGGTGATTATTTCCTTTATTTTTCTCTTGAGAGATAATTTTGGTATTGTTTTATAGACTATTTAGGGGGTTAACATATGAAGCTTTATTTTGATGTTATGTCGATGTTAAGTATTGATATTACTTATATTTGTTACATTATAATAAATTGAGTGATTTATAATGGTTTTTTGGTGTAGGTACTACGGAACGTACTAAAATGAATGTCTTAGTATATTCGGCATTTCTCGTTAAATTAGCAATAACAAATCTAAATGTCTCCGTGAGAATTATAGCACCTGAAGGCGTTTATAATTGAATTAATTCGTGAATTTCTCTTGAGACTTGTTTCACGCTTGATCACGCATCAAACGTTTCATTATAAAGTAAAATATCAACTAAAATGTCAACTGTTAACCATGGTGGTTGTATTACATTATAATGATTTTATTTGGGTTGTTTTATTGTCAACGACGTAATTTAATTCTATACAAAATATTATGTTTTATGCGATTGTATATTTGTGTAACTGTAAGTTACTTTGAAACTGTGACCCCCTTTTTTATAGAGGGAAATGCTTTTAGGAAATGCCTGGCCATTGGGGTGTTGGTGCGACGCACTAGTCACGCCACATGGCCAGGAATACCCACTAAAGCCCTCTGATCCATTATTGGCGCTTGTGGAAAATGATAAGGCATAATAAATCATCAATCAAAAATAGTAGCGTAGAGCTTTTTGGTACCTTTTAATGGTACTTTTTTTTGTTTATATACGCCTGTCACTTTATAGAACTGCTGCTAGTTTGTAGTTATTTTTTATGAAAAGCGTTTGTTTGATACCATTTTAAGACCTAAAGGGGCCTAAAAGATGACCATCAGAAAGTAGATTTGTATTGCCACCGTTATATTTGGTTAACAAGCAAATTTTTGTATGTACTTTGTTAAGATTTACGAAGTCAGCTTGAAATTATTATTGTGCCTATCCGACTAAAGTCGGATAGATTCTATAAAATCCGATTGTACCAGCTAGGTAATTCTTATCCGGGTCGTTTATTAAACATTCAACGTTCAGTTTATCCAGATTAGACGCGACTAGCCAGATGTCCGTCCCCTTGCCACTAGTTCCAGCCGAAGGTTTTTACAATCAGATGACCCACCATAAAACCTTGCAGATTTCAACATCTGTGAATAAAAGCTACGAAATATCCTCCAGAGGGTTTTGGGTGTCAAGGAGGGCTGATTGAATTTCTGTTCCGCATGATTTACTGCCAATAAATATGGGTCGGCGGACCGCCGACGAGGCATGCCCGGTATATATGAGGCATGATCGGAATTTCATAGATGAGCTTATGTGGGACACTTTTTGAAACTATTCTATTCTAGTTTTCCTCAATGCTTTAAATTTAAGATAAATTAAAGACATTTGAAAATACTATAAAATTGCATGCTTTAGGTATTCTTAAAAAACTATCTATTGAAGGGTTTCTTATCAGGTTAGTTACGTTAGAAACATTTTAATATACAGTTAATTTTCTGATATTCTGTTGGTTTAAAACAACAATCCACGATACAATATAAAGATAGACAAAGATAATTTAATAAAAGATACGTATCGCATTGGTTGACCTTATATGACATCACATTTGCAAAATAACCCAAGTTCCAGCTTCATTTCACAAACAAAAGAGAAAAGTTTGTAACGCTGAAATAGGGAATCCTACTCAGAACCAGCCAAGTCGCATTTATAACAATAAACTAGTTTCTAGAAGAATCTCGTATTTTACAATTTATGATGTGTGTCGTTCAAAGTAATACAGTTAAGCGAAACTATGTTGGTTTGATGGATTTGGTACTATGATTGCTTGGAACACTTTACAGTGACTTGGCAAGGGGCGGCCGTCGAGATGCCAGCAAGGTTTTCGGGACACACCATTTTATTTTTATGTCAAGAATTCAAGATACGGTTAATTTTTATCTGGCCACTTTTTGCTTGGAGTGTTCCGCTTTTATCTGTAGTAATTAATGTTTGTTTGTTGGTGGTTTTACTGGTATTTTAAACTAAGTAAGTCAATAGGCTAAAATTTAAACACTGCATTAATTAGTGCTACATTGTTATTTTAGCTACATTGTTACATGTTTATAATATTATTAAATCCATATGATTTATTAGTCGTCTAAATACAAAATGTGTATATCATCGGTGGTATATTTAAAAAGAGAATAATAACGAAACTTCTAGAATACATAAACTGAACTAATCACTGTCAGGCTGCATAGACCTAGCTATCACTATGATGTGGTCAGGGAACACGGGATTGGCAGCCGGGGCGGCGTCACGTGCCAAACATTGCCATAACCTAACCGAATGCTGTTTTTATATGTGCTCATTATACTTAGGCTAGTAATAAGTTGTAGCGTCAGCAAAATAAACGTTACAGTTTAGAATTAGTTTTAATCATACAGGAATTGATTTTAACGATCAGATCTTTAGCTTTATGGATCATAATGCGGTATTTTTAATATAACAATTTATATTACTTAAGTTCTAAATTTAACCGTCCGATGCATTACGTTATTATATAACATTGTGCATTAATATTGGACTTTTTCAATTAAAAAAAGGTATAAACTACTTGGTCTTTTTCTAGTTTCTTTCATTTCCTGTGAATATCGCTTCTTGAAATTTTTATTTTTAATCTTATATAGATGTTCTAGTATATTCTTTATAAATTCAATATCTGTTTCGGAAATATCTCATCACGTCATGTTTTTCTGACGTAACGAATATCGTTCAAATTCATTTATATTATAGTTAGCATAACGTTTAGAATGATAGTTTGGCTTCAAAACGGGCGATGGAGTAATTAAGCCCGGATTAGAGTGCTTTACATTTAGTTGCTGTTTAATGGATAGGAAATGTTACTTTAATTAATGGTTGCTTATAAATATGTTGAAATTATTTCGAAATAGATTAAAGACTTTGCATTTTTAGTGTTTATTGAGGTCGTTGACATTGAACTTTTGATGTGAATAATAATAAGTATTTTGTAGCACAAGAAATATTAAATTGTTTGCTTCATAGAGCTTAAATAACTGAATTGTTATTTTTGGTAATATGTTTTTAATGTCTCACTAATTGTACTAAGAATGTAACGAATACTTTAATACTAAGCTAAAACTGGTGTGTAGGTTCTAAATTTACTGCATTGCTTCGGTTCTAGATTTACTAAATAAATATTATTTTTATTGTCTTATAATTAAATACCATTTCTCATCGTTTCATTGTTTAATTAAAATTAATTTAAGACGGTTTTTGTACTTGGTCTCGGCTTGAAAAAATGATTTTGAAAAACCAGTTTTGTAATACCCATAGTAATAAAAATATTTCTAGATACAAATAACATTGTTTATTATTCAACTTAATATTAATTATTATATTTTCTTAACTTAGAGATATTAAGTTACTTCCAACACGAACTTATCCAGCTAACACGAACAAATTACCAACTAACAAGTTAGTATCAATCAAGCTACAAATAATGAAAATATGTCCGTTTGACGTGAACGAGGAAACTAATGATTGATCGTGGATTACAAGCGGCTAGCGAACATGAATTATCTGTTTTCCTTCCAAATACTCTGAATAACACGATACGAAATATTCTAGATAAATTCCGTTAATAATATTTGTATAGAAAATATTTTATAAAGATAAATAACTTATTAAAAACAATAGGTTATTCGATTGACATAATATTTTTTTAACAATGTCAGGGAAATAGCTAAATAAAAGAGGCGTTTTGCGAATGTGTTGATCGCTTTTAGACAAATACAGAATGAATGTACATATATATACTTACATTATGGAACTCGATTGTAAATCTGATAACGTGTTCTTGGATAAACAAAAACGGTTGCTATGGTTACTGCAACGTGACAAAGTTATTCTTATTTCTAAACGCTTTCAAAATTAATAGTGTTACGAACTCACTCAACTGTAGGACCCAGCTTTGCGCTTTTATTTGAACACGAACCGTAATATCATTAAGTATAATAATTTAAAGCCCAGATCATATGATTGGATTTCGGAATATTAAACCCAAATTTAATTCAGCGGTATCGCATTGAACACAACTGTATTAATTAACACAAACTTCATAAAACCAATATTATTACAGAACTTATGAAATGCCGAATAAATGCTAATTGACCACATTTATACAAGTAATTCGGCAAATAGCTCGACGTGCAATGTTTGACTTTTCTTTTGAATGCACATGACAATTTTATATGTAAATCTTTTGTGAAATTGAAAACACGTACTATTGTAGTTTTGAATTTTTTTAAATTTTTATACTAAGCGTGCCTTGTGGCATTTTTTCCCATTTAAATACCGGGATAATTTTTGTATCATGTAAGTTTATTTAGGGTCTAGTCTAATCATTGTTGAAATTTATTTAGCAGTTGAAATTAATACATTATTTACGCAAAAACAACCATAGTAATACTTACATAAATATAAGTAGCTTAAGTCAACATTTATATTAAATATCATAAAAAAAGTATACGTATGTTCTTAGTTCTAGTTCATACTAAATTACATTTAACTCCTAGTTTTAATATTTATCCATAATTACATACCCTACAATACATCTGGTATTTAATATACCATTGAACACAAAAATAAAATGATATAAAATGCTACTCCATTAAATTTCCTTCAAAATTCCAACATAATAAGAATAAAATACTCTATAAAATCACCTAGCTACAGCTATAAAAATATCCGACGATAAAATACAGATTCAAATGTAAATTTTTCCAATAAATCTCGTGTAACGTCTCAAATTAAAGAGAAACCAACAAAAAGTTACCGTTTCCGATCCAATCAGATTGACGCGGCCTTTGCGAATTAAAGTCGTAATTAAAGGCTCCGACGGCTTTAGGGCTAAGGTCGTTCGTAAAATAATTATTTAGGTAGACTTTATAATTAAACTAGTGTATATTACTAGCGACCCGCCTCGGCTTCGCTCACATTAATATTATGATGTAAGCTAACCTATCTTTTAAGTTTGATCAAATGTGCAATTTGATCGGGGTTCAAATTTAATTTAAAATTCAGTAGTTTAGGAGACCATCGCGCACAAACAACGTGACACGTAATTAATATATTATATTAAGAAATGTCGTGAAACCGAATAGGGCTGGTTTGTATTGGAATAACACTTCCTACACACAATTGTCGTCTCCTTGAAATCAATCGTATAGCAAGAGAACATATTCATAACTGACCTAACCAAAACTGCATTTACGAGGATCGTTATCAAACCTTTTGTTCGGTTGCTTGTTAGAGAAAACTTTTATAATACAATAAATTCTTATTTATTTCATTATTTGCATATAAATTATATTTATTCAATCTATGTATTATAATATTATCTATTAATATTTCTTGTCTACATAATGAAGGTTTAATAGGATAAGATGTTAAGATTCAAAATTGACCGTTTAAAAGCAATTTTGTTTGTAACTTGATATATATACGAGGGCTACGATCATTTGTTTTTATCCTTGAAGGTTGCCCCAGTGTGACGCCTACGTGATTAAATTTTACAATCCCTTAGCCGTTCAAATTATTTTATTAGGGAATTCAAAGAGAAATCTCACCCTTTAACAGGATTAGGATTTTGAATGAGTCTCGGGTGTAAAGTCTTTAGATTCGTTAATGAATTTCATATAAATCTGCCACTTTATTACCTTTGTTTTGACTTTGAGAAGAAAAACCTACTTTGGTAGACGTCGTACCTAATATTGCGCTTTAAAAATTACAAAACGGCTTGATATTAAAATCAGAAGGAAATAGCCATACGACGATCACTAGGCGCAGTGGTTCCTCACATTAGAAAAGTATACTTGTAACACCATATATATTTTCCTGATATATAGGTGTAGCTATGTATTATATGTATGTATCTAAAAAACAAAGTTGCCATAACACAAGCTCTAGGGACAAGGCTAAAATAAGTGTCCTTAAGTATATTATTATTAAAACTTTACCCATTCTGTGTACTAAACAGATCTAAGTATTTGATTGAGTGAGTAAGAAATATAATTTCAATCCTTTCACACGTTTACACTTATAATAATATAAGTAAAAATAATAAAACCTTTTATACTTTTTATCACTTACATTAACTTTTTTGTGAGCCATAATCTTTCAATCTCTTTAGCAAATACTATTTCCATATAAAAATTATTTATGTATTAACATAAGTTTAAACTTGAAAGTGGTTAAGTAACGTGGAATTATAACATTACCATCTAATGTATTGTTACTTAGTGCCCGTAACCACTAAGCGACCACTGCTCCATATTAAGTATGAATAAGTTATTAAGCGTAAACTTAAGTTTATAAACTTCATAATAAGTGAGAATACGATATATTTATTTTTCAAACATAAGCTATGCTTGATGGTAGATGACCAGCTACGAATATGCACTTAATCTGTAACGACATATATATATATATATATATATATATATCTAGCTGCTGCCCGCGACTCCATCCGCGTGGACTTTCAAATATGGACCTTCATATATGATGGAAAGACAGAGAGACAGACAGAAAGACGGACGGACAGATAGATAGACAGACAGACATACTTTCGCATTTACAATATTAGTATGGATATAGTGTGTTACAAGACAAGTATCCGATCCGAAAACCTCTTGCTATATGCCGGTAGTAGTTCCTTATTTTGCAATCGTTTTGAAAAAATAACATAATTATTAGTTAAGACAATTTGCAAAAGAAAAAATAAAGTAAGTAAAACTGCAAAACTTACATGGCAACACCATATTGCGTTCATATGCTCTGCCATAGCTATAGGGTCTATAGGGTCATGTCTTCTAAGGATAGGGTGATGACTTAGACTGCATCTCGCTTACGATAAATGACTGTTTGTCACAAAAATACTACTTGGCTTTACCGAAAAACAGATACCAATGCAATAGGCAATGTGTATTTTTTCAAGTTACCTGTAGTAATAATAAGGACGATTTCAAATAATTAAAAACTGCCCATTTTGTATGCGATAATTGATATGGATTACTTGACTTTGTGTCAAGATTAATATACGTTTGTCATTTTTAAATCTCGTTTAAAATTGAAATAATAAATAACATTCGAAATGTTCTCTGCAGTTTCACAAGAGAAAATGTAACGACCATTGTCACAACATCCTTCGCAAATTAATTAATAGTGTTCATTATTTATACGGTAGTAATCCGATTAATGAGAAAGGTGTAATCAAAAATATTTTACCAGTATTTACTTTAAAATTTAATCATGTTTCGTGTGATTACAAATTCATATAACCGAGGATAAAGAGCATGTCGGAAAAGGCTTTTACAGGGACGCATTTTGGTGACAAAACTTTTAAATTTAGCGAACGACATAGTGAGGTTTTAGTCGATAGAAGTACGATAAAATCCAAAGTCTTTTTCCCAAGGTATCCTACAAGGATTTCCCCTTTAAAACAAAAGCCATAACCAAAAACCAAACATCCCTCTCTTTTGTTTCTACGTCACTTTCTTAAACAACTAATAAATAGAGTATAACAATAATTGTACCTACGTAATAAAAACCCAACGCCGTCTCCAATCCTTGTAAGCTTTTCTTTTTTTATTGTTAAGATTTAGTTTAATAAATCAAACATCGCACATTTTGTTGATATGTATTATATCTTATTCATATTTTAATGACTTAGTAGTGACGTAGTTTTAGATGTACGGCGTAAACTTACAAATCCCGTAGGCCATAGCTGGCATTACCGCTGAGCGTTGCTTTCGGTAATTATTTACGTAATTTAAGGCGAAGATTAACCCTTCTTAAGTCCTAAACAAATATTGAGGGACCGTCACACGATACGTTGGCTTAATACCCGTTTAAACAAATTAATTTGACGAGATAGCTTTAATTTGCGAGTGCAAATTATGCTTCGCTATTTTTGTTGATTAAATAACCCTTTTATTGGGCTAAATACGATTGCGATTAATTAAAATCATTTGAATTTATTTTTCTTTGTAAAATAATAATATTTTGTAAACTGGTATATACTTATTATATTTTGAGTGTTCTGAAATCAGTATAAATAAACGAGGAAGTGAACTTTGTATTAAAATGATCTAAAAAAGATCCCAGAATTCATTCAAGCTGCAGTGAACCAATAATAACGCTCTTATTCTTAGCTTGTATTTTTGGAAATTATCAAATGATAATATGTTTATTTTCTAACCACAATATGTACAATAGGAAAATACAGAGTTCATTATTTTAGTAATAAACAAAGCATTCATCAAATTAAATTGTTAAAGAAAATACAGTATAGGTAATAAATTGTTGATTATGGTTACAAATTAAGACATTATGACAAGGACGACTTAATCTAAACGAACTACAGTCTACAAACAACTTTCTGAGGTTACTTACACGAAATAACGCGCCCATCAAAAACTTAATAAACTCATTTTCACGCAACCGTACACAAACAGTTTTTATTTAAAAATATCATTATTATATTTCTTACTTATAACTTCTAAACTAATATACCTATAAAAAAATTCAAGTGCTTGTATTAAATTCTTGGTTTTAATCTATTATATATAATTAAATAATTACGTTAACATTAGGTAATTACCGAATAGAAACACAAATAAAATATACATAATTCCTTTCTATATAGTAGAATCCTACGTAACAGATCACCGATGATTCACTACGAAACTTCGAGATGCGTGGACAAAGAATCACGTCCAATTTTTCTCAACAAATGATAGATATCAATCTAGCCTCAATATATTCTGAGACACGTACAGAATCCGTCTCTGCGGACAATCTCATTAACAGTAAGCACATTGAATCAGGCCTGTCCTTAAGCCTCAAAGGGATTAGCGGATGTGTTAACATCGTTCAATTATTTAGCAGTCACAGTTTTGTTACGGTCCGAAGTTTTTGACCAATATTTATTGATATTGCGTTTATACGGCTTAGGTGGAAAGGTGGGAAGTTAAGCGAGGATGTTGAATTAAATATGTACTTATGTTTATGTATGTATATAGTATTATATTATTTGTAAGTATTTTGTAATGTGTCTATTATTGTTTAGTTGCACTACGCCACCTAATTGTTTATTTTGTATGTTTTGTCCTGACTTGGTTGCCTGGAAGAGATCACTCTTAAGTGATAAGGCCGCCAGTTACTACAATGTTTTCTATTTTATAAGGTTTATAT
>DWAJ01000131.1:0-47820 GCA_018238005.1 Eurema mandarina | reverse complement strand
GTACACAGATGGTATAGAGCCTGACATAAAACATAGGCTACTTTTTAACTAAAAATACGGTTATAAGGGGGAGAAAGGGGAAGTTAAAGTTTATATGAAAGTCCACGCGGACGGAGTCGCGGGCTAAATATAGCTAATAAGCTTCACACTGAACGCAGCTATAACCGCCAGGCAACTCTAGTAAAATACAAAACAAAAGGCATATTTTTATAAGCCCACTGATGACAAAGGACAATAATGAGTACACAGTTGATGTGGAACATTGCTCATTGTACAAAGAAACTAGAAATTAATATGAATGTACATATTAATTTCTAGTTTCTATTTGCTTTGGCGGTAAAATTGTATATAGATGACATTTTGCTTGGTGTTGTTCCCTTCTTTACTAGTGTATAAAGCTGAAGGGTCTGTTTGTTTGAACGCGCACATCTCAGGAACTAGAGGTTTGAATTGAAAATATATTTTTGTGTTTGATGGTCAATTTATTGATGATGGTCTGATGATAAGCGACCATAGAATAATAACGCCTAGGACCGCAATATAGGCACGCAAAATGAAGCCATTTCAAAGTAGACAATTTTGTCTACTTACATAGATACTATAAAATTTGTTTGTTTTTCGTAGATTTCAATTTTTCCACATTCATAGGGAAATTTCTTCTTATAGCAGATTAATGCGTGTCATCAAGTATAAAAATGTGCTGATATATGTAGGTGTTCTACATATATACAGTTTTGGGTTCACTTGCGGCGGACCATTTATCGAGGGACTATCAGTCTATGCGTTATTTTTTTTTATTTTATTTTATTTATCATTTCATCTTAAAAGCTAACAGGTGTTACACCCAAAACACTTACAAGATTAATTTACAGTCAATTAATTAATGTTAATTTGTTATTAGGTAGTCAAATATCAAGTATGCGTACCTATCTTATTTTATTTAAAATAATATGAAATTGTTTTTTTTAATGTTCTAATCCATCGGCAAATAGATGCAGTTCGTGATGCTGTGCAAGTATGTCCCCGATAGTGCCGAGTGCGTTGGTCGTTGGCGCGTGTCGCTCGCGAGCGGTGCGCGCGGCGGGCCGCTCCAGTAGTCGTGGATGTCGCCGCGGCGCTACCTGACCCTCCGTTATACGTCTATAGTAAGTGACCACCTCCCCATGAACAGTCGCTAAGCTTAGTGCCTATGACCCGTTACCGACCCTAATGCGTATCTCACATAGATCCGGAAATCTCTATCGTGGATGGATCTTAACCTCAGGTGCTGAGGAAATTATACCATATCCGAGTACCACGTAACCTCCCAATTGCATTTCCACTGAATTTACCCTGACATTTATTTTATTCTTTCGTTTAATAAATTCTTTAAATTTTGGCGTATCTCTTCTCATAGGTTTGTCGCTTAAATTTTTTTTTCGTAAGATATAACTTGATGATGTTAAAAGAAATTCCAATTTTTAACTACTCCTGGTTAAAGTTAGAACTGTGCATGGATTTTTGTTTTTATCTACTAAACTTAATTCAAGAAATTTTGTTGGAGTTATCTCTTGCGGGGACTCTTAACCTTAAGCTACACTTAAGGTATACTACACGTAAAGTGGGACAGGACAAAGGGAAGAAAAAAAAGAAGAAAGTAGAGATTTACTTTACAGGTTTTTTTTACAATTATGTTGTAGATAAACTTCGATAGTAATAATGCTTGCAGAGAAATGAACAGATAATCAGATCAGAACAGATCATCCCGTCCCGTATAAAGGAACTTATAGGTATATTCTTACAACTTAATATGTTAACATAACAAGCTTAATAACAATCTTATTCAGATTTCGTTATACTAGATAGACAAATATCTGATCTGACGTTTACACAAAGCTTGGACGTAAGACATTGTGGGACTGTAGGGTAACAGAACTGTTGCCTTAACAATACCGAAAGACTATGGGTATCGAGCGAAGGTAACGCAATAATAGTTTCCTAGCAGACACATTTAACGTGTATTCAAACTGTCGCACGAGTAACGCTGCAAGGCACAGGCGACAGCTGTTTAGTTATGCCACAATTTTTCCAAAACAAATGACAGTTCTGACATATACGAAAAAATTTCATAAGAAAAACTTTTTTAGCAAAAAATGTAGTTAAATAAAAGATAGGTAAAGCTAAATAATATTCTGGACTAGTTGTCCAGGAGGGGATATTACTGAAATGTCACAGTGGACTGTGGTTAATGATTGTTTTGCAATGCTGTGACGTTTCAAAAGTGTTACTATATGCAACGTAATTGAATTAAGGTATAGCTCTTTGACTGTGTTTCCACCACACTATTTTACGAACTGTTTCGTTTATTAAGAAACATACATAACTTTTTTTGATCAAGACTGAATAGTTTCTTAGATTATATAGAACAGCTACAAAAGCCTTTTTTAAAGATTTTATAAGTTATTTCTTTAGTGGAGTACTCTGATTTACTAACAAATTATTTTTTTTACATTTCTTGAAGCTAAATCGCTTTTGCCTGTAAATTGTGTCTTACAAATATCTGGCAAACCGAACAATAGTGATTACTGGAAGCCCGCACTCCCTAAAAAAATATGTCCTCCTAAAATAACTCTTAAGGTATTATAGTTAAATCGCTTTCGCTTGTAACTTGCGTCTCTCAACTAGCGGATGTCGACACAAAGCGAGTACGGACAATAGTGACCGCTGGAAGCCCGCACTCGCTCACAAAGCTATATCCTGGGCCATGATCTGATGATTAACCACCAAAATAGCTCTTTGGTACACTTGCATCTTGCTAGTACAGTACGTTCTTGCTTAATGTTTATGGTTTAATTTTAGTTAAAGCTGATGACTTGAGTTTAATTTCGATGTCGCGAAGTTGTACGAGTATATAATATGTTGTTTTAAAAAAAAAAACATTAGCATGGTTCAGAATTAATACTTCTACTAGTACCAACAAATATAATCCCACTCGAAGTAGGATTTTAACTTTTTATTCATTTTTATGTTACGTAATAGATATTTAGTAGTAGTAGTTAATACATTGAAACATTCAATTACAATTTTAATGACAATTTAAATATAGGCTTTATACAATTATATAACATATCGGCTTAAATATTGGATTTCCGGTCAAGTTGGCATTACGTTTAAACTAAACCAAGCAATAATGCCAACATACAAATATTTAATTGACTAACGCTAAAGCTCAGTTCACAAGAGCGTGAATTTGCGCGGGTTTTAGCCCCTCTAGTGTGCACTGAGCATGAATTTCCTATGGTCAAGAGCACACTCGCGTTTTGAGAATATTTTAATTCCACTTTATCATACTATTGAAATATCTGTATTTTAGATTGAGGTTGAAGGTAAGAATAATGTTAGCGGTCGCTGTATTACGTAAGATAGAAGATTAAGAAAGTATTTTCCACGTCTGTCTGTTCGCGATGAAATAAAAAATCGCTGAATAAGTTTAGGTTAGGCGATTTTCATCGCTATATAGATAGGGAGTTCTATTTTTCTAATAATAACCTACACAGTATATAACTTTCTTCCTCATTACCTATAGTATATAACTTTCATAATAATATAAAGTTAAATTAGAATATATAATCTTATAGTGTATACGTGTGTGTTTGTGTGTGTGTGTGTGTATGTGTGTAACTCTTAAGCATTAAATTTACACACACAAAGGCGACACATTTATTACATTTAGTTAAAATTTTAAAACATGTAAAAATATCGTCAAAATGTGTGTAATGTGATGATTTTTATATTTCCGATGTTTTCTGTTATTTTTGCCCTTTACCAAAATATTGTAACGAAGATTATTTTAACACAAATGGTAAATGTTAAAAAAATAGTAATTTATATAATATGTCAATGACTTTTTGAAGCTTGACTTTTGGAGTGGTACTACCCTCTTACAGACCTACGTCGACTTAATATCCTAATTTTGCTTCTATAAAAAGTTTCCATACATTAGATACATAAAAAATTAAAACAAAAATAATTTTTCTGCTAAAAATTTCGTCAAAAAACCACTCAAAATGCGTATCAATATTCAATAAAGTCTCGACCATGTAAACCATTTACCTATTCCATGAATTCTAAAACTATTGTAACATTCTTTATTAAAAGCAATCTATGGGAGCTTCATTTGTTTAAAGTGTTCATAAAACTTTGCGTAACTTTAACATTGTTATGGAATATTCCCAGTTGATTAGTTCTTTGGAAGTCCTGTTTTAGTTGCTGGTTAATCTCTATATATAAAAGAAAGTCGTGTTAGTTACACCATTTATAACTCGATAACGGCTCAACTGATTTGGCTGAAATTGGTTGGGATGTAGTTTAGAACCAGGAGAAGGACATAGGATACTTTTTATCCAGTTTCCAGGTGAATATTTTTTTATGAAAGTAAACGCGGACGGAGTCGCGGGCAACAGCTAGTTTATTATAGTTGGTATATATTTTTGTTTTTTAGAAATCGCATTTAATATTTTTCCCGTGTAGTACCAGGGTTACAGAATGCTGTGTATGTTTTTATCCAGGATGTAACTTAACTTCACCTTGCCTTTTTGTAGTTATTGCGTCGTACACTCTTCCACTTCTACGGTATGATGGAACAAAGTACACACTATTTGCTTGGGCTATCATATAGTGAGGCGGAGTATCTTGTGCTGTTAATAAAGGACACACATCAGGAAATTAGAGTTCACATACACACACATACACATACACACACACACACACACACACAAACACCACTTACACACAATATTGTATATATTAGGCGCTGGTATCTGTAACACAGTTTTCTAACTAAAACAGGTACCAGCGAACCTAAACTATAATAGGTAAATTGAAATTAAAATGTATTTACTTGTAAACTTGTAAACTTGTATTCATAAATAAATAAAAAATAAATAAATTTTTACTAAAATTTTATTTCTTTCAAAATAATAGTGAATGGTGAGCCCTAAACTTCGGGAAAACTTTTGTCACAAGTAAACTAAAACTTGCAATTTAGAAATTTCTCGGCTGTGTTTTTCTGACATACTTTGTTTTTAATGCATACGAGGTTTCATAACACCATAATCTCTACGAATAACAAAGCCTATTTCCTTAAAACTGTTTTCAATTGACTTCTGCACTCACATATAAGCATATGAACAACATAGCAAGACACACCATTATAATTATAACTAATAAATCGATACAGGTAACCATCTCCACATACGGGACACCGCACCCTAACTACCAATGCATAACCGTCCTACGCTGCTTGTACCAACGGGACAATGACCCCAAGCTCTGGTCCAAGATACAAGCCCTGCAGTCCCACTGCGAGGAACGAAGAGAAACTGACAAATGGAACAACGATAGGAAGATGATCCTGGAGTTTATTTGGAAGTTTTTCAAATTAGAGGACATGTTTAGTGAGGAGGAGGTTATGCGGTGCTGTGGCATTGTTCAGGTAAGTTTATAGCATAGTGAAATGAAGAATGGAAATTTTATTTTTTATTATTAGAATCAAAAGAGACAAACAACCCGGGTATTTAATAATACTTGTTACCTATATTTTAAATTCTAAAGTAACTCTGTATTAAATAAAAATAAATAATTACAACCCAAAAAGGCAGGTGAATAACTTCAGTTGCAACTCAGGAAAGGCCGTTGAAATTAATATAAAAAAAAACGAAAACTCGGGTTTAGTTGTTCATTACTATAACGATGATATTAGCATTTTTTTTTTTCACTTCAGATCAATGGGCACGAAGTACCACTTCTCGAGCCGGAGTACGTGGCCGTATTCGACCGCATCTCGATGGTGGAGCACAACTGTCGTGCTAACTGTAACAAGAGCTTCACCTCCAATGGAGATATTGTACGTAAAGTTTTTCATTTGTTATTCCTTTGTTTAGTGTTATACTTAGAAATTATTAAGAAGAAATTTTAGTTAACTTGCCAAAGGAGGTTGAAATAAGAACTGATTGTAAAAAAAAACAACGGATTGAGAATGAACGTATTATTCAACCTAATGATCCACAGTTTGATACATAGAATACATTCACATATTCTATATTAAATTCGCAAGTCACTAATTTAACAAACTACTTATAGCTCTTGAGCACTCACCATTAAACCTGAGTCTATATCATTAATATAGTATTATTCGTCTTCATTCCAGATCCTATGCGCCGGGTCCCACATTTCTCCTGGCACGCACATAACAGTGTGTTACACAGACCCGCTGTGGGGGACGGAGGCGCGGCGCCACCACCTCGCTGACTCCAAGTTCTTCGAGTGCACCTGCGAGAGATGCTCAGATGTTACAGAGTGTGGGACCATGTATAGCGCTATTAAGTGTAAGAAGAAGTAAGTAAATGTATTTAATAGTCATCATCATCGTCATCTTATCAGTCTGTTCCTATCCATTGTTGGACAAACGCCTCCTAAATTTTGTGTTGTTTTCACAATTCATTAACCATTTTGCTATTCGGGGCATAGTATGTTATAAAATTACATAGACAGTAAAATCGTTACTCAATGAAAAGGAAAACCAATAAATACTTTAAACCTCCATCTCTGGACGAATCATACTAATGCTTCTGTTTTTAAGATACAGCATTGTGAAACTGTTGGTAAACATAATGCAACTTTTTTTATGTAAAGAAATCAAATTATTAGCAGTCGAACATGACACGAAAATTACTAAACTATAAAACTATTTCTATTACTTATTTTTCTACTCATAAATCTATTTCAGGAGCTGCAAAGGGTACCTCTTACCAGAGACATTTATAGTTCCCATTCTCCACAAGACCATATCGCCTGACCCCAACAGTCGAGGTCTGGACAACAAGTTCTGGAAGTGTCCGGTGTGCGAGGACGCTGTGTCTGATGCGATCATACAACAGCTGTTACAGGACATCGGTCGGGAGCTGAGTGCTATGCCTAAAGGAGATGCTGAGGCTTGTGAAAAGTAAGTCGAATATCAATGACTATTTCAACTTAAATTACATATTAAATACGAATCACTTATTCAAACTTACATCTTTATTACAATCTATGATTGGTGTGAGACCAAGTGTGCTGACGCAAAATACAAGTCACCCTAGTTGCCTCCAGAACTTTCTTACGGTATATAATATTATGTGTATATTGACTGACAATTTTGCAATATTGCAACAATTTAAACCTCTGACTTCTTGATATAATTTTTTGTCAAGCCATTTACCAAGCGTTATTAACCATTATTTACCAAGCACTTAGGGTTCAAATTCAGTTGAGGCATAAGTTTTGTATATATTCCAGGTTTATCAGCCATTGTAGCTCATACCTGCACCCATCGCACTACTACATGACAGACGTGAGCTTGGCTCTCGCTCAGATGATCGGTCAGCAAGATGCTTTAGGTTTGGCCGCTGTCTCCGACGACCGGCTGCTGCTCAAGACGCAGCTGTGTCAGAAGATCACTAACTTACTCGAGACATTGGCACCGGGTAAGTGTTTGTACATAACTCATCTCTGGCTAAGTTTGAGGTTCATAAATTAATTGAGCCTTTAATACTACATAGAAGGATAGATAGAGATAGATAGCAACTCGTGGAAGAGTAAGTCTGGTCTTGCCAGTTTTAGACGTCATAGTATTATTAAAATATACGTCCGAATTAACCGAGGTTAAAAGATTATTTATAAAAAAAGTATTTTAAAAAAATGTTAATCTGTCTTTGACTAGCTCCTGATGCCGAATAGACTTTTAAAAATATAGATATATAAAAGTCCCCTTTATGAAAAATAAAGATATTCATGGAACTGTACGTTATGAAGAAATTTCTATATTTATGTTAAACTATTTAATATTCAGCTGAAACCCGTCTACGTGGTTCTCTGCTATTCGAGCTCCACGCAGCCGTCGCAGAAACTGGTCGCAGGAAGTCCATGGAAGACGGACCAATGGTCATGCTTGGATATGTTACGGTAGGAAATTAGGAAAACATTTCAGTTTCAGCTAGTAAGTGACGCAAAAAGTTCTTTAACATGTTTAAAGCTTTAGTGTAAAGAGATGTAGTAGGGTAATCAAATGGTAGTTTAAAGGCTACTCTTAGTACCTAGTGCTGTCTGAGCTCAATAACAATGTAATACGAATGTAACTTCGAAATAGAACATAATACCTGGATAAGGGTTTTACAATACTAGTATGCACTAAATTGCTTTGGGTGATATCCACTTCTCGCAGTTCAGTTAAATGATATAGAATCACGTCAATAATGTTATCATGTAGGTACCGTTGTTTTTTTAGTCTATAACGCATTCGAATTACTCACACTTTTTCAAATGTTCAAATGAGTTTGGCCAACATGATTTCTTTTCGAAGTGAAACTTCTTTAGAATCGTTGTGATTTCAAACAGGATGCAACGGAAAAAAAACGACACAAATACAAAAATGTGTAGGATGAAGCCAGAAAGACAAATATATCTCATTCGAATCGCTCACATACCTTATTTTCTAAACAATATAGACTTCTATGTCCCCGTGTTTATGTGCAGGAGTCTCGCAAGATCCTGTCAGAAGCAGCCAGCCTTCTCCGGCACGAGCCTCCGGAACTGCCCGAGGGTCAGGTGGCGCGCCAGGCCAGGATCAACCTCCTTCAGATGGACGAGCTGATCAGAAACCTATCTAATGCCCTGCCCTCACCGATCTGATTGATTACTATTGGACCGATCGAATACTATTGGATGCACTTTAATGTCTGTAATATATTTTTAAGAACATTCATTATTATGTAGTAAAAATATGACATTAAAAATAATAAATTTATTAAACTTCCTTTTTTTTACTGGTTTACCAGAACGTGGAGGAAGGGTGGATGACACCTGTGAACCAAAAGGAGGATCCGTTAGGGCCAACAGTTCCGTGTCGATAAGTTGTATGTATATGTCTTCAAAAAATATTAAAAGCGCGATCAGGACTCGGCGCAATAGTCGCGAGGGCGAATTTATTTTATGTAAATAATGTAAATTATCTGTGCTTTCCAATTTTTCTTAAAAATATTTACTCTATGACACCATCAGCGCTGTTAAAAGGTATAATTATAAATTTAAAAGTAATACTGCAAGTCACTGTGTTTTTTACCAAAATTGAAAGATAAACAAGACTATTACCATTCTTATTACATTCTACCAAAATCATGTGCTATATAATACAGTTATTTTATGACACCTGAAAGTCACAACCATTTTTCCCCTCTAACGTCGGCGCTGTCAATTCACACACCGCATCTAATTAGGAATTAATAGCAAAACTCACAAAAATGAGACCGAAACCAACGCTAGCTACCACATGTATAAAACAAATTACTTTAAGAAAAACCTAACTATGATTTTTCATCCTTTGATGCAATAGATAAAAATATGTTTATATCATAACAAAAATTTTCCAACGAGTTGCTTTGACGTCGTTCTCCAAACCGATGAACTTGTCTCTCTCTTTATTTGTGAAAGAAGACACATTCACGCTTAGTGTATTACAAAACAACTAGTTAAAAGACAAATTAATTGTATAATATTATATCGACTTAACACTAGTAAATGTCAGTGGATCTGTTCGAGTTTCAATATCAGATATTAATACCGTATGATTGCAATTATTTATACAGATATGAGGAGGTGAGCATCTTATTACAGACAAGACCACAGATAATATACTTCATAGAGGAATAGTCTATAAAAGTACGTGTGGTCCCTATACTTGGTAAGACTAAACACAGTAAGTTTTAATCGGTAGAATGTCTTATAGCCCATGGCTCTTATTCCTGAAGTCTATTAGTATTGTATGAAGATTCGCTCAGTATACAAAACAGTAATTTAATTTAATATGATCTATTTCTTCTTTCCGTTTCCTATGTACATAGAAAACAGGTTAACAAAGTCATTTGATACGTGATTAGTAGTTAATTTAAAATACTCACTATTCCAAGTACTTCAATAACTAGAGCCTCAAATCTGCAAACTCCGAAATCCATAAACGCGTGTCTCGTATCACAATAAAGTTATCAGACAAGCAAATATTGTTTCAACTATGACGATACATCTCCACATTACCTATAGGCAGACGGACGCAAGTGGTGATGAGGTGAAAACATTAGCATATCGGGCTAATAATAACGTTAGATAATTCGGATATTGGAAATGTGTTTCAAATTAAGTGTTTGTGAAGAAGAAAGGAGAGAACAATAAATGGCATGGAGAACAGTTTTAGTTAAAAATATTAATGCGATTGGCGCGGTTCCAGGTAAGCGGTAGGCCTAAACCGACATAACCTATTAGGAAATAAAAAGAGTGATATTTTAGGAAGTAATTGCGTTGTTCTAAGGTTGCAAAACAGCAGAAACAATGTTAGATAAACGAGCAAAGGGAAAACCCAAATAATCGTTTGACGGCAAATATTTAGATATACATTCTGAAGCTAAGACTTCAGTTTATATAGTAGTATAAAGAGCAGTAAAAGCAAGTTGTTTATTAGGTACTTGAGAATATGACAATATTACTCAATTTGGACGTATGCTGATTGCAGAAACAATATTTTAATTATTTTTAGAGCCATAATCATTATTAAATTGCAAAAATTTGATGATAATTATGAAAAATTTAAAAAAATTTTTGCGCAGTTTATTGAGAAAAACCTGTGAGAAAAATGCAAACACAAATTACAGAGATTACAACATCATGATAAGATAGATAAAGGTATATACTTTGTACATCCGAAACACATTTTTGTTCCTTACATCTATTTGAGGCATCTATATAAATACTTAAGTAAATATTTAAATTAGCACAAAGATATTCTTCTACACTAACTCTTGCACGCGACTTTGCCTGACCTTTGCGTGGCTACATGTAAATATTTGAAAACTTGAGACCCGACGTCTTACGCATACCTACTTGTAATAAAATTTTCCCTTTAACCATCCTATCTATTCAAATAACCATATCAAAATAAGTGTTGTAATTTTGATCATCTAATCATGCATACGGATAAATAGACAGACAGTGGAAAACAAAATTATAATATACTATGTAATTATACAATAAGTTTTGTTCTTTAGCGTTAATAAATAAAATATTGGAACAGTGGAGCATTGTAAATGTATAAATAGAAAAATACTCTCTTATACATAAGATCTTTATGTAATTGTTCCTTATTGCTGCCACGAGACACCTTCGTGCTATAATTTTTCAATTCTAATCTCGTGTCCATATATTTTTGTTGGACTAAGAACGTAGCCCTTTGATAACAATTTATGGCAGACCGCTCAAAGGTGCTTATTAGGTTTTAGGGCATACATCAAAAATTAAACGCCTTATAAAATTGTCCTCCAGTCTATCTATCTGTCAAGACTTAAATTGATGACGCGTGCAGGTATCTAGTTTACTATTTAAACTATATAGTATGCCGTTTTCCAGATCCTTGAAGTTAGGGAAAAAATCAAATCTCTAAATTCACGTAAAACGAAAAAGCCGCTTATGAAAAAAATACGTATATTTCAGGGAATCAAAAGTTATAAGAAGTCTAAAATCCCTCAAGTTGCATCTTAAAGACCACCTGTATACAGGAATTTAATATTCTCAAAATATTAATGAAGTCAATTTTAAACAAAAGCTACAGAGGCAAATAGGTATTCATTTTGCTGGATATTGATGAGCAAATTGCAATATTTATAATAATCTAACTGGGCAAATATAGCTTTTCATTGTTTACTTGATTTTCTTTTAGCTTTTAAAATTCTTTATGAATCCTTTTTTAAATATATCTAATATCAATTCCAGATACGTGCAATGCCCTTAGCCTATCTCTGGTTGCTCCTCTGCTACTCCAAGTACGTCAACTCCAACCTCCTACAGGACTATGAGGACATCAGCATTAGCCTGCTCTCGCCACCAGTAGACCCTATGTCCTTGGCCCTTCCGTTGGACATCGATAGGAAGTCCGGATGCCTGTGCAGGGCAACACAGAACAGAGATCGCATTGTTTGCTTTGGCAATTATGAGTGCAAGAAGACTCCTGAGGTATGTTTTTCCTATTTTTATGTGATCTAGAGCAGGAGGTTTCTTTGGTGGTTAATTACCACCTTCGCCCATAATTTGTTACAAGGCTAGGTGCTAAGTTTAAAAAAAAACAATTCAATTCTTTTTCCTTTTTATAGTAGAGAAATTGTAACGGATTTCTACCGCAGCCTAGTCCACTTGGCAAACTCTTCTGCGAATCCATTCTCACCTCTAGAAGATTATTCAATCCGACGTTATTGCCCCATACTTTACATGATTAGTGTGGGACCATAAAATATTACAGGTAATAGTGAGACCACCACCACTTTAATATTTGGAAAATTTGTAGCATTATGCACTTAGTCATTTGTTATCTGATGAGAAAACATCAATAATCTAGGTAATCTCTGTGTCGATTACAAACAACATAGGGCTGTGGTGTGTTTTCTTATTTATCTAAAACAATAACAGATTTATATACGTAATTATACGTAAAGTCCAATAAACTGTTTCAGTTTTAATACTGCGTAACTAGAACAGGATAATGTCTAAGCGATGCCGATACATTTTGATGTAAAACAACACGTATACTTTTTCATATCACCTTTTCACCTGCTTAAACCATTAGGTACCGCAATTTTCAATTAACTTATATTCTAGAGTTTCTATTTACAAAAATGTAAAAGTGTGAGTGAGGAAACAGTATATCCTGATTTTTAGCTAAATTAGACAAAAATTCCCAACGTCATTATTTTCAAAGTTTATTGTAGTGCACACGTCAACAATGCAAATAATGTCTGCCATCGCATGAGCAGTCATTCAAATAAGTAAAAATAACAATTAAGGAATTGTTGAACATCTGTTATCTACTCAAAAACTGCAACTTTAAATGTCAATCAAACGAAGAAATTTTGTAAGTTGTCCAAACAAACTGATTCCCTTTACCAAGTTAAACAAACCGATTTAGGGGTTGCAAAATATTCACGTGGTTCTTATCACATCTAAACAACTACAATAATTTGCGTCATCCAACCACCAAGCACATCGATAAATTTGTTATGTCTGCCTTTCGATTTAGCAAACTTTCGAAAACTCTTTCATGAGGCAGAGTATACCGCTTAATAATAACAAGCTTCCTAACCGTAATGGATCTGACTAAATTGAAAGAAATAATATGTCATACGATAAACGAATTTATTGAATGTTATTGGCTATCGCTCGCAGGACGGTGTAGGTACCTTACGGTTTATTATTTTAAAAGAGCAACAGATCAGAGTTTCTTGTCTGTTCTTCTCTGTAAACTGCCTTATCACTAATGTAAAACAATGTTAAAATAACTATAAATTGATATACAAGCTATCAAAATACAAACAATACGACGCTAAATATTATTATGTATTAATATACATCTGGTGAAACCTCTGTAATTACCTCCAGCAAACTACGACTTATCGCAACGCCAATTCTAAGAAACGAGACGTGAATGAAAACTACTACAAACATTAACTTTATTATTGTGTAATTAGTTCATTTTATAGTTGAGGCTTTCGTTGCTATACGTAGAGTATTTGTTTAGTATATCTCTGAATTATTTATACAAGATAGGGGTTTAGATTGTCGACCAGCCCTGACTGGCCATTAGACCACAATAGTTCGATGTCGAAAGTTATATATCTGCTTAGTCTCGAATAAATATCATACGCACGATTGAGAACTAGGTGCATTAGTAGCAGTCGCTATCCTCAAATGAAAAATCTGAAGAGTCAAATCCCCATACATAAATTAAAGTATATATTATTAAAAATGTATTTCTTGTTTCAGCTAAGGTTGGGCGTGAGCAATGAATTAATTATAAGAACAACAATTATACAAAAAATGGTAAGCGGAGATCTGGACAGTTATTATAACTTGAAAATTCTCAGAATAGATGGAAACAGCCGGTTGCAGTATTTGGAGCCTGGCTTATTCCGAAACCTTTCCAGTCTGGAACATTTATCTATTTCTTATAATACTCAACTGCACTCAATTAAAGAGGGTATATTTAAAGGATTAGTAAAACTCCACAATTTAACCTTAGTCAATAATGGATTTAAGACTTTAGCCTCGGTAACTGCAGCTTTGAGACCTACAATTTTGCCCTCACTCAGAGCATTAGATTTATCGGAAAATGCTTTTGGAGAAATACCAGAAAATGTTTTCGATCCAATGGAGGGCACGCAGCTACAAAAACTTGATCTGGATTTATGTAGGCTAGACTTCATTCATCCAAATAGTTTTCTGAAACTAAGGATGCTACAGGAACTTCACATCGGTGAGAATGATTTAGATTCACAAAATATAGCACATTTTTTAAGTAATCTCACGGATAATAGTATTAATTTACTGAGTCTTGATTTATCCAGCATGGGTTTCAGAAGACGGCCACCCCCGGAGCTAATGAGAGTCATAGCAAACTCCACTATCAAGAGACTCAGTCTAGAAAATAATCAATTTGAAGTCATTGATGATGATGACTTCCCACCAATGCCTCATCTAGAAATATTAGATTTAAGAAGAGTCTTAGCAATTTCAATTGGAGAAGACGTCTTTAGCCCAGAAAAATTTCCCAGCTTACGTATACTTTTACTTAGTGGAAATAACTTGCCTGGTATTCATTTGAAGCACATTTCAAATCAGCAATTGCTGCTTTTAGATCTATCATCAAATAAAGGAGCGGAAGCAAGGCCAATGTACTATGAGATTGATCGCGGAACCTTTAGCCAATGTAAAGACTTGCGATTTCTGAACCTTGCCTATAACAGAATAAAGCATATTTTCAATCACACGTTTATAGGTTTAGTCAACTTGCGAATACTAAATTTGGAAAACGGCACGATTTTTCATATAGGCAATGGAACATTTAAGCCATTAAAACATTTGGAAATGCTTAATTTAAACAACAATCCGCTCACAGCGAACGAAAATCTTACGAGTGCCAAATTTGAAGGCTTGAATGAACTAAAAGTGCTCCTTCTGAAGAATTGCGGTATTAAAAGGTTCAACGATGACGACAATATTTTTGAAATGATGCCAAATTTAACACACTTAATACTATCAAACAATCAATTGTTCTACATCACGCCAACAACATTGAAACCATTAAAACTATTAAGAATTTTAGATTTAAGCCAAAATTTATTTATGTCATGGTGGCAGCCTCTATTTTTATCATCAGGAATAAAACCGAAAAAAATATACCTAATGAATAACAAAATAACTCATTTTACGGTGAGCATGATTATTGATATTCAGTATTTGTTAGAGACAGCTGGTAATTCAACGCTAGAACTTAATCTCGCCGATAATTTGTTTATTTGCGATTGCAATTCTATGTACAAGACCTACATGTGGTTGCAAGTGAACGGTTCTCTTGTTTTGAAGCAATACTTTGCGCGATCGAATATGCTGTGCAGTAGTCCTGATATTTGGGAAGACCGGCGGGTGGCAGACTACATTGCGTCGATCAAGAGCCTGCGTTGCTTGGTGTACCAAAACATTTCCAACGTCATGCTATTAGTTTGGACAGCCCCCTCTTTAGTCACGATTGCTCTCCTTATATTTATAATAGTTATATTATACAGATACAGAATGTATATACGTTACTGGCTATTTCTAGCTAAAGTTGCGTTAGGTCGCAGGTTTATAAAGAGTTCTCTGAAAGCCACTAGCGAACCAAAAGGTTACAAGTACGATGCATTTGTGTCATATTGCAACGACGATAGGGAGTTCGTTTTAGAAATGATATCTCAATTGGAATCAACTCCGCCTTATCTGAAGTTGTGTATTTACGAGAGAGATTTTGAAATAGGGTCGTTTATATCAGAGTCTATATTAGGTAGTATAAACGAGAGCAGGTATATAATTTTAGTTATAAGTAATGGATTTGCAAAATCGCAGTGGTGTAGATGGGAGACGCATTTAGCAGAGTATCATAGACTGTTTCTAGAAGATGGCGCGCCGTACGACCCGTTGGTGTTGATTAAAATAGGTGAAGTAGACAACAAGTACTTAACGACGACGTTGAAATATCTCCTGAAGACAAAGATCTACCATGCGTGGGACGATCAGAACCCTGAAGAGTTCTTCAAGAAGCTTAGAAATGTTTTAGTCAAAAATAAATGAATTTATTTAAAACTTTGTTTTTTTTTAATCCGTTTATATTATTGTAACACGAACAACACTTTACAGTTTAACTTACATGTATGATAATAAAATAACTTTTAACATCATGAATTTCGTTTTATAGGTCCAATGTTTAGTACTCTTAAAATGATTATATAAGCAAAAAACAAAATAATAATTAACAAACGTATTTCCAATAAAATATAAATTTTAAGAACTATCAAATTTTATAAGAACACGCTTTCTTCTTTCTTGCTATTTAAACATGTGTTGTTCTTATTGAAAATGCATTAATATTCTTGTTTGAGCCTAATGGGAATCCCATCGAAGTATTAAACAACTTTCGCCACTTGAAGTAAATGGATAAAGGTGATTTTGTTCAGTGAAAGTGCTCGGGTATATTTGGAACAGCGGCAACCTTAAATGCATTAATTGTGATACGCAATTAAACGATCTTATCAAAATGTCGCAGTATACTATACTACAGGGCATAGTTATGCCCGTATACCCATGACCAAGCACTTAAAAAAATATTTGTCAGCCTAAGTTTCATAGATTAGCGGTACTGACCGATTTTGATGCATTTTTAAATGAATAAACACTTTGATATAGTTTTTCTTTTTTTAAATAGCCTCTGTCTTATATCTTTTACATTTAAAATTAAAATATCGTAAGAAGAATCATATACTCGTAAGAAGTACTGTCATCACATGACTTTTAGCCGCGTGAAATGACTAAATGTCATCTTATGTCATTCCCGCTAATAATCGTCAATAGAAAGTGACAGACCATTTGCGAGCACATTCTATCAATATTTAACTTTCACAAGGACACTTTCCATGTCTTGCTTAAATAAAATTGTTTTCACACTTCACAATTCTCCGTAGCACGAAGCAAAAGTTTTCATGAATTGTATTTTTAAAATCTGTTTTGTTAAATTACATATTTACTGCATAAAACTATACTTACTTATAATTATAAACTTTTTTTCTACGGAACCACGGAGAGACAGGTATACCTTTATTGTAATAAATGAATAAATTTATTACTATCAAATAGTGAGATATCTTTATAAAAATCTGCGAGTGTCCACGGACGGCGATGACCACTTTCCATCAGGTGGCTCGCCTACTCGTTTGCCCCTTATGTTATGTATAAAAAAAGTATATATTTTAAAGTTCCCTCGCAAATTTTCGAATACCAGTGCTATAGTAATTTAAATAGGAACGAGACATAAAACGACTTTGAGTCAAATGTTTGATCGCGTTGCCGTTTCGCGGTTCTTTAATTCGTACGTCACTTCCGTTTATGGCGTTCAAAAATACATCTGATTTTGCTTTTTTTAAGTTTAATGGTTTATATTTTCGAAACATATTTTTTTTAAGATAATGCAACGACTTTTAGAAGCGTTTAAATTATTTACAAAAATCGTGCTTATACCTTTTTGTCGTGTGTCTTTTTAATATTTCTCGTGGTAGTATAAATTGCAATACATAATATTATACATATATACCTCAGTCCACGTGGAAGAAGTCGATAAGTATCAATTAATAAGTGTTTCTATTTTTTATATTACCTATACAGATATGTATGTATTTATAAAATGTAGGGTCCAAAACTAAGTATAATTATCTTGATAGTATTTATTATTATCTGTTTAGCGAATATTAAATTATAGACAAAAAATATACCGTCAAAACAATTTTTAAATTATGATGACCCTTTAAATACAGCGATAAAAGCAATAACAAGCAATAAGCAAGAAATAGTTCATTTATGTTCCCATAAAGACGAGGAGTAACTGTAAGTTCCACAAATGAAGCCGTTGTATGACGAATAAAATAAATTGCCATCATAAAAGCCGAAATAAATGTTTACAAGCGATTCAACAACTGTAATTAAATATATTATATTTAATGAAGAACTGATTGAAAAGTTTTTACTGCAATAGTTTTGGCGCGAGAGAAAACACCATATTCATTCAAGGTATCGGTATAACGGTCTCGGACGCCGTTCGGTCTGTCCTTGTCTGGAGGTCTAGTTAGCGATATGTTAGAGGGAGAAGGCTTATGGTTTGTATAGACGCTGGTAAACGTTTACCGAGTGACCTACTCAATCGCGCCTTTCTGCTCGGCGGCGCGAACCCAATTTATCTGCTAGTGACATGTAGCGATGATTTACTTTTACTAATTAGGTATTATTTTTTAATTAGTCGGCCTTTTGATACGCTTTTTCACAGCGCTATATATTGAATAAAAAGTCGTAACTATCTTCGTAATGTTTAATTTACCACTAGGTAATTTATTGAATTAGTTATCTTTTACCTGTTTCTGGAATCCGTCGTCCGGAATAGATAGGCGCAAAATTTTGAAGATGCAAAAACATCCTAATTAGGATATCTTACAATTAGTCTGCTTCAGGCAACACGACGAGTTATACATGTTTTAAATATAATATCAATGGTGAGTCATTTTATAGACTACATTAGGTAGAGAAAGATATTCAAAAGTATGTTTTCATAAAATCTTGTCTGTTACATTAATAAAATTTAGGCTTAAAACTTAGATTGAAAATGCGATGTTCTCCATAAAAAGTAATCTATTTCAGGCACAGAAGTAGAAGTCACAAATAGTTGAATGCTAGGATGACATCCTTATTGTTTAGTACTACGGAGTTCAGAGATACGTTGTTTTGAAAATACCAAAATTAATATAAGTAAATAATTAATATAGGTACCTACCTACCTATAGGTTTGAATAATTTATAATGTTCAAACATCAGACCGCAACGCAAATTAGCCGTATAATTTCAATATTTGCTTGTAGCATGTCTAATAACCGTTATGCTATAAGATCGTAATTAAATGCAATATAACACCACCGAATTAAGAATGCCAGTGATAATCTATGCATAATATCGAAATTTCGAAATCAATTTTGCCAAGTTTTACAAAATTGAAATGATTAATGGAAATTATAATATTTTAATTGTCCTTCAGAGTTGCCTTTATTTCTCCCTGTTTTATCAATGGGGAAAGAACCAAACTTTTTTAATGTCAATGGAGACAGATAATGGCTCGCCATTAAACCACTCTAGGCTCTACCTCGGATCGATAATGTTCTTTAAATGTATGAATTATCTTCTTCCTTATTTTAATGACTATTATGACCAAAGCATCAAAAAATCCTATCTTTGCTGTTAAGTTTCATTAGTTACCTCTTTCAGAAAAAGTTATTTATAGTGATTTTGAGTTCTCCCAAGTGCCTACTCGTTACTAAATGATTTGTTGGTATGACGTGCTGGAAACAGTACTGCAATTGCACGACGTGCTGCACTGTCTGGCGAACGTTGATCTTGCACCTTCAACCAATCCTTGACATTCGGTAGACCTCAGAGTCAGTCCTCAGCTGACACTGGCTGGCTACGTCAGTACTCAGTACTCAGTTGTCCGCCAACCTCGGTGGTGCGCGGTCGCCACCATGAACCCCGTGCTCACGTCGAAAGTGTCTTAGAGAAATGCGTTTCGCGATCGCCTTTCTGTTTGTGGTGAGTGCTAATTACAGTGCTTGGTGTTCACAAGATTGTATAATTTACGTGTTCTACGGTGATACTGCTCCACTAACACATTTCCCGCAGTACTAATATTCTATTTTATTTCTATAGTGCGTAAGTATTTAGTATTCGTCGGCACAATTGTGCTGTGTGAAAGTTATTCTTCGATTTTTACATCGTTACATTCAACGTTTCTTATTGGAATTAAATTTGTGATTTTAAGTGCACAGTAAATATAATAAAGATCTAAATAAGTCTCCGAAAAAATCAATCATATTATTCATTTACTATTTTTAAGGGGATATTTTTTGCATCCAGATTTTTGGAGTCTGGTCTGATCCCCCATCAGAACAGACTCCAAAAGTCTGGATTTGTTGGGAGTTCTATAAGGTATTCATAAGAATACAGGGGAAAGAAGGTTTTTCTCGGACTAGACCGACTAAAACCCCACGGTTTTCCACCGACCACCTAGACGACGGAGTCAGGGGTGCTCGCGGACATTTTCGCAACGTTTTCTATTAAAAAACAGCTGATACAATTTCTTCTCCTTTAATCGTTTTTGTTATAAAAGGAAGGTTAAGTGATTATCATTTGAGTAATAATGATGCAGATAAAACACAATTCATTTCTTATAGATAATAGAAATTAATCGAGATATATCTTCAATATGCAACCATTAACAGATTCAACATAATGCAATGTTACCAACATCGAAAACCTGCCCAATACATAGTAAGATTTCCTACTAAATAGAGATGTTTAAAAGGCGTAAAAGTCAGGAGATTCATAATGATTACCCACTTTATATTAGAATGGGTACTTACGAAGGCTTCGTTAAAGATAATAAACAAAGCCTGGTTAGAACAGTCATTACTGATATGTTTATTGGTAAACATTTTCTGGCATTGAGGTTACGCGTTAAGTGATTTTCACATAATTTAACTGAGAAAATTACCAGCTAATTGAATACTGTTAACGAAATT
This sequence comes from Eurema mandarina, assembly GCA_018238005.1. Lineage (NCBI taxonomy): Eukaryota > Metazoa > Arthropoda > Insecta > Lepidoptera > Pieridae > Eurema > Eurema mandarina. Next base: position 27,076 of record DWAJ01000131.1, on the reverse strand, counting down.
TCTAGACAGCAATAACGTTTATTTTATTGCCTACTTAAATATGATCAGTGGTTTTATTGGAAAAGCTATCGCAACTTTCACGAAATTTAATCCAATGATTCATAGAAATGCGGGATTTTATACCAGCAATTGAATATTTTTTGCATTATTTACGTTAAATAAACTGCTTCTGGATATTTCCTGACTTACCTAATTATTGGAAGATGGTAGTCATCATTTCTACTTTTTATTGTAAAGTGGTAAAACTTTCATAGAGTGTAGGATACAATCTATGGAAACGATTTAATGCTTGAGTCTGTCATGTTTACGAAATGTTTCCGGTAATATTTTTTACCCGAAATATATCGAAAAAATAAACTATATTGGGTCTTAGGCGGTTATATCTCCTAAATAGCTAGAGATCTTTTTATTTTACAACAACAAATGTTTTTTTGGATAATATTAATTGATTTTTAAATAACTAAGAAACATCTTATTCTTTTTTTTCAGTCTTGGATACCGCTTATTCCACAAAAAACTAATCCATAAACTATTGATACTCAATAACAGTCTCCCAGGAACCCGTATTCACTGACACAGAAAACACCTCGCCGCTAAAGCCTTAAATGGTAGCCTTTTCCTGGACCTAAGTGGTAGGGTTACCATCCGGTCTTCCCAGAAACTGTCCTACATCGCCTAGTGGTAGTGTTAGACTATTAAACTACCTAATTCGGATATAAACTACTTATAAGAATAGAATCTAGATCACAGAAAGTACTACTTATCTTTTTTTAACGACTATCTTTTTAAGGTTATGACTATCTTGCTATTTAGGTTCAATCTTTTAAAGAAAACGGTTTCAATTCAGATACACCTAATATAGCTGTAAATAGAATCTAGATTGAAGAAATTCTACCTTGCCTTTATTATACATCGAAAACAATCGATCTCTTGATGAATATGATTTCCAATACATAAAAAAATATCTATAAATTGGTAATATCTATAAGTTGTCATATAGAAGGTAAAGCTTTTTTGTTTTGTAACATTATCTTAAACAAAATATCTTTTGTAGGATCTAATTATATTTTTACTACCTGTAGGTATAGGTGTATATTTCACAACATACGATTAATAATTTAAGATGAGTGATTTCCGGGGTACTTAAATATATAATTAACATTAAACACATACAAAGTGGCGCATATATAACCTTAACACTTAAATCTCGTAATATGTGTCGTGACAAGTAAATACTTATGTTTTAAGATATTTTGTAGTATTGAACTTCTTAAATAATTTTGTGGTTGGACTGTACTTCTAACAGTGTTTTCTCTTTGTAAAGTAACAGATACCGTTATTTTTTCCTTTTTATTTATGTTCACGTAACGTGTGTGGGTGATTTCGACTGTTTTGACATATTTGAGAGATATTTGAATACTTATATTTTGTTTTTCTTGAATTTTTAAACATGAGAGTGACGGTAACTTTAAATTTGAGTTTCTTTATCAATAACCGTTTGTATAATACGGGTCCGAAACGGTATTATCAACAAACTTCAATATGGAATGAGGTATTTTTCTTGTACTTGGACTTTTTAAGTTCATTACCTGGGACCTTACAATTTTATGATTTTTTTCTCAGGCAAACTGTTTTTTCCTTGATAATCACTTATAATACTAATTCTTTAAAACAGACATTCTATGCTAAGGTAAGCTTTTTATAACAAAATGCATGTGTTAAACTTAAACATACCTTACTTTCTGTAGAGTGAAATTCATAATTCTACCTGCGTTCGCGTACGTTTCTTATATAAACAAAAATATAAACACTTGTACTTAACGAAGAACCATTATCATCGTTAATTTTTCTACCTTTTTATATTGGGAAAATTTTATGTTATAAATATTATGTCGGTCTTTTATCCACCATAACCCCAAATTGCGCCGTCTTACCGCCTCCAACCCTTGTCAGCAAGAGTCGCGCTTTGCAAACTCTTCCACTACAATCACTAATATGATCTATTTAAATAGATACATATACACTTCATAAGGAGCGTTTATCATTACTAACTCCCTACAAAATAGCATTAAGGTAGTCTAGAAACTAGGCAAGTGGCAGCCCTAGGTAAGGAGCACAGACGCCGTGGGAAGCGGGCCAAATGAGCTTACACCCATTTTTTACTACGTGCAAGCGAAAAGCGACGCCGTTCATATAAATCACATATAATAAAGAGTTCAATTTCACGTCCATCTTTATTCCATGTATTGTAGTACAAATTCGGTAATTAGAAACTCGAGTACAATTATATTAAAAATCTTTTGGAAATCGTTTTTTTTTCCGTTGAAAAACGAAAAAAATCGTAGAAAGAGAGATATTTTTTAGAATTCAAATAGTTTTAACGAGTCCTGTGATAAGCCGTAACTCTCATAAGTATACAACAAAATAAACTCAAAGACTAACAATTCGTACCTATAGAGAAAAACAAACTCAAATTGCACATCGTAGCTATTCTATTTCGAACTATAAAAGCTACGTATCATTAAGGAGTTAACAAAAGCCGCTATATTTACCGCAATTATGAGTATTTCTGCGTATAAAAATTACATAGAGACGTAGCTGTTAGCCGAGGTAAGATAATGTTTATTTATATCGTTCCGTACCACATTTGCCGGAGAAAGTAGACGCGCAGTGATTTCACCGTCTTGTAATTGATAAATCGCTTTATATCTGATAATTTGCCGATCGTTTTATACTTACATAGCCGAAGAAAGTCTTAATTAACGTCAATGTCCAATATTGAGTGCATTTTCTCTCGTTGCTTGTATTAATATAGTAATAGTTTGTACACAAATACACTTTACCTTATTCAAATTTAATAACAACTTTTATTGATTAATTTAAGATGCATTTATTTTGTTACTGAAATAATATACTAAGTTTTATACCTAGTAGCAATAATACAAAAACGTCATTACAATAGGAATTCACACTACAAAGAAATATTCGACTTTATATTACCACGTAAATAGATATTACAGTCGAACTATTTTGTCGCAAAAATTGGACACAAAAACCAAATAACTACCAGGAACCTATATGCATTTTCTGCTAGCTTCAAAAATATTAAGCCTTTTTTTACATACCTTCGGTACTGTTATAATACAACAACTTTAATAGAAAACCTTATATTATATGGAACTACCTCTTCCTTCGTGAAATGGCAGTGATGCGTTACCACAATTTTGCCAATTTCTAGTTGTGTTTAGATAAAATAAGTTTTCGGCACGATGTTTTGTTGTGGCAAGGAACACATTCCAATACTACAGCCAAACATCGATCTATATGGAGCTATAAAAGACAAATAAACGCATTCAGTTAATCCTAAAGCTAAGCAAGTGAGGTATTATCAGCCCAAATCTGCACTTGACAATCAACCGGTGTGTTGGTCCGTGCTGACGTCACCTGTCCCTCCAAACACCGGTAGACACTTTCACTAACTCGTCCTATACAAATTACATACTTATATAAGACTTATACGTCAAGTGTTCATATCGGCGGGCGCTTTCTTCGAGATTTTGATTTGGTTTAAGCATACATTTTGTAATATAATATGCAGTTAAAGGAGGGATGATAGTACAAATTAAGAAAACATTTGCAATTCAAATTCATAAAGTAACCCTGGAATCGCAATAATATAACAAAACAATAATATCCTAATAGTTTCATAAGTTTATTTTTTTCTACAGAAAACAACCGGCAAGAAACTCTGATAGTTGAATTCGATCAGTAATTGAAGTTTATTGAATGCATTTAAACAACAAATCTAACCCTTCATTGCTCTTATATTATACAGTTATTATCGAATAATTTTTTAGTCACAATGTTTATATATAACAGTTCTACTTTAGGTAAAATTCTAATTGCAATAGTTTGGCAAGATGTGTAGGAGCGAATATAACAAATTTTAATAATAACGGTAGAACAAGCCCGCACGTAGGTACGTTTTTGGGTCAAGTTTCGGTAGCAAACAGTTTGACAAACAATTCCATCTAGGTTAGTGTAATTAAAGAAACGATATACATTTAGGTTTCAACTTTTAATCTAAGACTAATATGTAGATATGACTTTAAACTCATATACAGGTAAGTATTGGATTTGTTATTTATAATATCTTCATTTTCTGCGTTTTAACTATTTAAATGATTAATTATAACATTACATTCCTAAAAGGTAGGAATGATAAAACCACCATCGTAGGTAAATATTGTAAGTCAAATTGATTGGTACCATCCCCCAAAATCCGTTTTCAAATAATTACAATACGTAAGACAGCATAAAATATTAAATATCATTTATGAATAGGTCTGAGTAAGGTATAAAATAAGATTTTTAAAATCAATAGAAATAGAAATACAATATTATAACTTTTGCCTGTTAATGAAGATAGCATTTTTTATTTATGTCATGCTCATCAGCTTCAGGATATAGATCAAAGTCGAAAAAAAATATATTTATTCAACTACACCATAAAAAAACTTTAGTAAGGTTATGCCGACTTCTACTGATCAACAACGCAACACTGTTCAAAAGTCTACAAAGTTTTTAACAAGTGACTAATTTATTAATTACACCACCCATTACCATTAAAGTTAAGGATTATATCAGATAAACATTAAAGGCACATATAATGTTGTCACGCGGCCCTACGTGCCTTCCGCGAAGAGAGCGGAGAAAGTCGTTAAAAGTGAAACCTGCTACAATTGTCTCGCAAACAAACTGGTCAACATATATGAATGAAAGAATAAACAAATTAATAATAAAGTTTAAACGTGGACCTTCGATAAAGTTAAATAGCTTTCTTTGTGAGGGAACTTTTACAATTCATCTCTCGGGAGACCGTAACATGTTAATAAAAATAAGGTTTGGAAAATTATAAAACAATTTAATCTACTAAATAACTATAAACAACAGTTTATAGAACTATAAAAAGACCAACTTTGTTAAAAACATAGAATAATGGCCGAATACTGAAATGCAACTTAAATTTAAGTACAACTTAAACCGGTCCCATTTGACAGTTCGCCATACAATTCTGTCAAAATAACGAGTCTTAAGGCGTGCTTAAATTTAATTTGCGTATGAGTATTTGAAGTCATTTATGACGGTAAAGTATATTTGATATCATACTTGATTTAACAAAAGCACATACTCATCTAACAGCTGTTATAGACCCCTCTTTTTGTGTACTAAATAAATGTCTACTAAACCTACCTACATGCACCTAATAGCCCCTTTCTGAATCTTGAATGTATATGTATGTGTAATGAAACATAAAACCTTGTCCAAGTAGGTGACATGGCAAGGCGGTTGGAGCTTGGACTACGCGTCGTCGTGCGCGCGGCCGCACCGCTCGGCCCGCGCACACATCCGCGACGCGCCCTGCGACCTCAGCAAGCAGAGCTACTGCACGACCCCGGGCAACAGCTACCCGTGGCATGCGATCCGCCGCTTCGTTAGGGAGAACCAGGTAACAACCACATTCTGTCCTATCTACTTTCCAGGTCATCATACGTGTTTTGTATCACTCATTTTCCAACACAGCACACCTTTGCAATGTCAAAACTATAAAGGATCAGAATACTCCTTATAATGTAATTAACTTAATAAGTTAACTGTTTGTTGACGAAGTAACAGTCTTCCGCACTAAAGGAATAGAAGCCTTCTGGATAAGAACATTTGTAATTTGTATTGCTGTGAGTTAAAATTTGTTACGTAATGAACGATTAATAGACTTTATTATTTTAACACATGAATTGTAAAATTGCAGGGCCTGATGAGAAGAATGTATGGAGAAGAGCGTCACATAGCAGTTTTGAAAGCTGAAATAGAAAATTTCATAGAAGACGACGAGAATGTAAAACCAAATGAATTCGCTGAAGACATAATCAAAACCAAAATTAAATATACTAAGAAAACACACCGCGGTATGAAACATAAGCCGCATTTTAGGCCCATACAAACTGACAAACAGAAGAAAGACAATGATACATTAAAAGTCAAACCTTTAGCAAATACTAGTAACACAACTAAAATTAAATCAAATAAGAATGAAGAAAAAGAAGACAACAATGAAACTCTGGATGAAAACGGCATATCGTACAAAACAAAACTGGAAAGCATAGCTAACATAGAAATAAATAACTTAGAGCCTGATGTTATAACTCTAGAAGCCATAATTAAACAGAGCATTGAAACTAATAGTATTTACCCCAGCTTATCAAATATCCCTAAAAATGACTTGGATGTTGATAATAAAACTAACATTGAAGCTATAGTCACAAGTACAGAGAATGGAAATGCTACCGACACAACAGACGTCCAGTATGATGAAGTCACAACAGAATCTAAAGATATATGGAAAACGGGTGATACGTCGACGCTTCCGCCTACATTGTTGTTCTCAGAGCATGAGAAAGTGAAAATAGATCGTATTGATACTAAAGTTAATGAGAAGAAGGAGGAGTTTCATGTCAAGCCTCAACAGCACCAGGAAACAGTGAGGCCAGCTGTCATCAAACTTCGAGGAGCGTAAGTTAATTTTACCTTTGCCATTTCATCATGAATAGATAGATATAGACGTTGATTTTAAAAAAACGATTGTTAGAACTGATGTTATGAGCCAGATAAATTATACTGATATTTAAATGTCATGATGTCTACCTAAATGTAACTTTCTGTATGTAATTTGTGGTGATAAATATTATTATCATTATTATTATTATTATTATTATTATATAATATATTATAGGTCTCTACCCGCTAATACATGAAGCTGGTATTTTTTCTCCCGGTACTTTCTAGAACTGAAATAAAAAACATACAAACTTTCTATTAAAGTAAAAATGGTGTTAAAAGCTAGAATGTGATCAACACTAAATTATGAAGTCATAATAGCGTCGTTATGAATGACGTCATTTTTACTTAATATTCTTAAATGTTTCGAGATTTCTTAACATTTACTTTCTCCAGGACTAACATGACTGACAATATAATATCTTATTAATTAATAATAATATTAGTAAAACTAATTTCAGTAACGCATGCGAATCGAAGGAAGAAATGGCGGCGCCATTTTGGGCGAACAGCACGCGGGGCGAAGTCCTGGCGCTCCTCAACATGTACCCGTTCGAGCAGTACATACACCTCGAGACGTGCGTGCACGAGCACAAGCAGATGTACTGTAGAGAAGGATGCAGGTAATGACGTCATTTGAGATTTATTTTTCACATAGACACAGATTAAATAAAAATTGAAAAAAAAAATCATTTTTAATCTCAATCTATCTAGTAATGTACAGTGTTGAAAGTATGCAAGACGAACGCTACTAGTAATTACATTCTCTTTAATGTCAACATTAAGTTTAGTTTAGTAAAAATATTCCATCAATCAATATAATAACAACTCAGAAATACTATAAATTAACAATTTTCCAGATGCGAACAACAATATCGGATACATCGGCTTCTAGCGTACGACCCGCGTAACGAATGCCGCGGAATCTTCGCCGATTGGTTCAAATTTCCCGCCTGTTGCGTCTGCAAATGCTATGACGTTCCGTTGGAGTTCCGAGCGAGATCTCCAAGAATACTTCACCCACAGTACAATGAGGATATTAAAAGAATTATATATGAAGACGTTGCAAGAGACTGGTATTCGTTGTCGTATGATAGTGATGTTGATGAAAACGATGATTACTATTAATCGCAAGAACGGGATTTAATTTAAATGTTCAATTAAAAACAAATAAAAAGGTGCCTCGTTAAGAATTGCTATACGTTATTACAATTTTTGTAAAAGCTAATGAAGAATTGGCTGTTAACATAACTGTTAATATTGTTTGGTGTATTTAAAAAAAATGGACTTAAATCGTTGACGGAGAAAACTCGTTTTCTCTGTCTACGACAATGATATTATAAAATATATCATTGGTCTACGATTAATGTACTTAGTAAGTAATAATGTTGTACTTTAAAAATTAATACAGAGCGACTCTTATATATCTTAACTCTTGATTCTTAAAAGTAGAAGAAATATTGTAAATAGTTTTTTAAACAATAATGTAATGTTATTTATAGTAATTGTTATATACAGATTTTACTAAGTAATTTTAAATATAAAGATTAATTATTATAACTTTATTAACAACTCTTTAATTAATAGATTAATTAATTTATTGTCTTATTTAAGGCTAGTGAAGTTGTTTCTTCGGTTTTTTATATGTAAATATAATTTATTAATGAAATAATTATCTAATTAAAGGTGTTATTTATATATTCAAGTTTTATTTTCGTGGAAAATATAAAAAAAATAAATTAAAACTATATTCAGATTACAACGAGAAAAGTAAATTGATAATTTGACTTCCTTTTGTAATTCTACTATTATCCTAATGCCTTTTTTTACAATGAGGAAATTCTTATACGATACCCATAGACCTCGGGGAAAGGACCATGGGTTATGTCGGACTTCTACCGACCAATACCACACTGTTTACTGTTCTTCCGCAGCGATTGGGGATCCCGGGTACCTTCGCAGACTCTTCCACGAATATTCCTAATGCCTACTGTACTATTTGAACTTGTGCTAAAATAATAGTGAGAAATTTCAGGCTCCGGCCAATGCGTCACAAATTACAAAGCCTGGTATGATAAAATAACAAATTAGGTATTCATTTACATAATTACCATATTATGAGATAATATAAAATATTTTTACCAACGTTATTTGCCGTTAACCATACCAATATAATTGTAGAAGTTTTAACGGAATTTTCGTCAAGCCTTTCTGAAATTAACTAAAAAAATACTGCCAATGTTATTTATATTAATTATAGTCTGTTATCACTACATGTGTCATATTGTACCCTACTAATGGACATGTGTACAACGTAGTGACTAGTGATTACATTCTCTTTGTACATGTGATCCAACCTTTATATTAAAAAGTAAAGTAATGGCGGTTACAGCTTGTTTTCTGTCAAAACTCAAAATACAAACGACGCTTGTTTAACTTTCAAGTCGTTTATATATCGTAATAAAACATTTGTTCATTTTTATACTTGTAGTTGTTTAAATTGTAATTATACATAGTGTTAAATGCATATCATACAAATATAATAAATCGTTTATCTTCAAACAAAATGACTGGAAGAGGAAAAAAAGCGGCAGCGCCGAAGAAAAAGGCAAATGGGTATAAAATGCCTGCTCCTATACCTACAGGAGAAGTCATACACGACACTATAGGAAAAAAGAAATGGAGAATAGGGCCTTCCATAGGTGTTGGCGGTTTTGGTGAAATATATTCGGCATGTGACCACGAAGGCTCCCCTAAGAAAGGATCCAATTATCCATTTGTAGTTAAGATTGTAAGTTTTTGACTAATTTCAATAGCTTTTTCTCTTAATAACCTAATTTCATTAGCTACCTAATGATTTCATGTTAAAAATTTGATGAAAAACTAAGTTTCCTGCACTTTAATTTTCGTTTTAGGAACCACATGAAAACGGTCCACTTTTTGTTGAAAAACACTTTTATATAAGAAATGCGAATAAAGATGACAGTAAGTATTATCTCATCAATTGTTTTTGTAACAAAAGTGCCATTTTGGATGTCCTTATATAAATAATTTCCAAAATATTGTAACCTGTTTTCATTATATAGTCCAAAATACATTGAAATATAATTAATTACAGTTACGAAATTTATGAAAGAGAAGAAACTATCAACATTTGGTATGCCAAGTTATTATGGTAATGGTTCTCACAATTTTAAAGGAGAAAAGTACAGGTATTTAGTTTTAGAGAGGTATGGCAAAGACCTGTGGACGCTGTTCAAAGATTCCGGTAGATCATTTCCACCGACCACAGTCTTTCAAATAGGATTACAAATGGTAAGAAATAAAACGTACATTAGCTTTAAAGTTACTTTTTTAATATCAAGAAAGAACAATACTTCTTGCATATTTATTATTAATGTCGTCTCATATTTTAAAACACTAAATATTTCATCGGTCCATCGGTTCCATCGGTCTCCAGTATAATTAAATTAAAACAAACAATTGAAGTTAAAAAATAATATTGATAGTGTCATTTGATAATATCTACTCTGTATTTATTTACTAATTGCTATTATCATAAAACAAACATACATAATTATTAATTACTACAGATAAGACAAATTCAAAAATCATTTCATAAACATTATGGTATAACTTTGTAAATAACACTTAACCATCTCTTGGGATTATAAAAATTCTATTGGAGTTATAAATTTTAAAACAAATAAAAATTTTGCATATAATTTTGTAAATTCATTATTCGTCTATTTACTATAACCATGGTATAAAAGTGTTAGTACATTTTTGAAGCATGTTACCCGATATTTATACAGCTTGCAGAAAATAAGCATATATTATGCAATATAATAAATTTAAACAAGTAATTAAGTTGAGTATGGGAAGAAATAACAACTTAATAAAAAAATTTAATTACAAATTAAATATTTCATTTCAGTTAGATGTGCTAGAATATATTCACAGTAAAGGTTATGTCCATGCTGACATCAAGGGTGCTAATATACTGCTGGGACTGAAGAAAGGAACTGAGAATCAAGCATATTTAGTGGATTTTGGGTTAGCCACCAGAGTTAATGAGAAGGAATTCAAGCCAGACCCGAAATGTGCACACAACGGCACTATTGAATATACAAGTCGAGATGCTCATTTAGGGGGTGTGTATAGCAAATTTATGTAAATTATATTAAGGGAATATTATGAGAAAAGATAAATGCATAGAATATATTAAAAATAAACAGATATGATATTAAATCACTTTAGTTAGATAACTGTTTGGAAGTTGTGACATTTAAATTAGAAACAACCTATTTAATATAAGGATTTAGGTAAAAATGTAAAGTTTTCTAAATTACGGCTAAATTGAAAGTGTTTTTTACTTTTTTAATTTAAGGGGAAAATCTTTTTCAGTTTTTTTTTTATCACAACCATAGCTCTTACCAAAAATTGACAAAATTTTTTTTAAATTAATTGGGGTTATGGTTAATTCTAATTACTTAGTTTTACTTAAAGTACATGTGTTACAAATTTTTCTAATTCAAATACTAAACACTACATGTGTTACAAATTTTTCAGTGGCAACAATGAGAGGGGACTTAGAAATTCTCGGTTACAACATGTTGCAATGGATTGTGGGTGAGCTCCCGTGGGAGAAGTCACTGCAACAGCCGAAGACCGTACAAGCTTTGAAGGAGGCATTCATGAAGAATGTGCGAAGTGAAGTCAATAAGTTAAGCGACAGTGTGCCGGGTAAGTTACATGTGATTTGGTTAGGGTCCATTTAGAAACATTACCTGCCTTATTTTTGTATCCCTAGTAGGACTGGAATGAAAATGGCTATATACCAAATTTAAGACAAATCCACTGAAGGTAGCAAAATTTTCCATTAAAATTTTCTTAAATTAATGCATGAATAAATTTTTTTTTCGTTCATGTGAAAATGGCGAGAGTAAATCTTGTATGTAACAAGATTCTTTGTTACAGATGCATTAGTCAAATTCTTTGATTACATAAATTCTCTTAAACCAAAAGACCCAGTTGATTACACAAAATGTAGACAAATGTTTGAAAGCTACCTCAAAAAAGAGGGCAAAACGAAAACAAGCAAATTAGAATTTACTCCAAGTAAGAAGAGGAAAGGAAGTAAACCAGACGCCGGGAACCAAGAGTCAGATGAAGAAGAGATTGTAGCACCAAAGAAAAGAGCGCCAAAACAAAACGGCGAACTTAAAACGAAACGTACAAGAAAAGTACTTAAAGCTGATGACACAGAAAATACAGAACCAGACACAGATAACGCAAAAACCAAAAAACGAAAATCTTTAGAGCCATCATTCGTTGTCAAAGTTAAAAAGACTAAAATAGCCCCAAAGGCCACTCCACCAGCTAAAAGAAACCATGCGAATATGGCTACACAGACCTCCGGCTCAAAAACAAAGAGAAGTCCTCGACAGGTAACATTCGATAGTCCTATTTGTGAAGTGATTGGTGAGAAGGCGTTAAAAACGAACTCTATTAATTCAAGTGGTGATATATTTGATGATTCATTTACTATTGAGGATAAAAAAATTAAGCCTAAAAGGAAATTGTTGTCAGATGAAGAGGTTACAGTGAAGAGAGTGGTTAGAAAAAAAGTGACGACAGTTAAAGCAAAAGGTAAATCGTGGAAGGATAGTCCTACTGTTGTGAATGGTCGCTCACCTCCAAAGTAGCTAAGTGCCATATAAACTGTTGTGTATATAATATAATCAAGTATCAATAGAAATTGTTTTAGGAAACATGTTTTAATGAGTATGATGTCAATTTTGACATGTTTTGAATGGAAATCCAGCATTAGAACTTATCTAATTTATTAGAAATTTCATACTTCAGATTATTACATGGTATGAATTATTCTAAGAATATGTGCAACCTGCACTTGCTCTATTAAAATATCTCTTAATTGTTAGTGTTGATGATTTTTTCTGTATTAATTTAATTATTTTAAATTGCTTTGTTATTAAAATTAATGATTTTCCAAATAATAAGTTGCCATAGCTCCATTCTACCTGATTTGAATTTGTAAGAAGTTTTCAAGTACTTAGTAAAAATTTATATATGTTAGCAATTATGTACTGGCTTATTTCTTTTTATAATTCTTCATATGCCACTGTTATATTGTAAAAGCAGTGAGCTAGATTTTTACAATTACATTATCATATATAGGTTTTATACCATTTCCGTCATATAATAACCCACCCAATGTCCATATTTATATTGTAGTTAATAATTTGAATAAAATTAATTGTTATTAAGGTATGAGTGTAACAAGGTATTGGACTGAAAGGTCGTATGTATTAGTTCCTTTTAATAAGACAATAAGGTTTTTTAAATTTGATAGAAAATAAAAGTTTTCATTATTCTATTAAATAATGCTTTTGAAAGCATAAAGTATGATTTTTTAAAGATTGTTTGCAGGTTATGGAATTAGTGTAAGTTTTCGTTTTAAAATTTCTACTGCATTTCAAAATAAATAAAATTGTATATGCAAGTATTAAGTCTTAAATTTTTAGATAATTTGAATGTTTGTGTTGTTCGTTAATTATGGATGTATCCAAAATGTTGGCATTATTTAATGTATGCTTGTATAATTGATTATTGGATTGATTTGCTAATGTTGGTAGTATGTTATTATGTAAAATAAAAAACATTTGTACGTCAATACTGGTTTTTTTATATTTTCTTTTCAAGTGTTACCTATCTTTAATGCTGACCTATATGAGCATCAAAGTGAAGATGCTTATCGAGTCTAAAAATTCAAAATCGAAATGACGTCACTATGAAGCCAACCTGACGTAATAATATGGGGATCAAATAAAAAGGGTTGCTAAGATATGTGATGAACGGATTGTGAAGCTTGTCCTTTTTTAGATAAATAATGTATTAGATTAATAAGGAATTTTGCAAAACGATATAATAATAATATATATTTACGTCTTTCTTGAAATTAAAAATACACAATAACTTCATTTTAATATTTAAATGCAATGATATAGATAAGAAGCTATTATAAATAGAATGAAATACTACTAATGAATCTACGCGGACGGAAGTCAATTAGACTCAACTTAAGAATAACACTTAGGTATCTTTTCTAAGCTTCATATGCGCTATAATAAAACAAAATTCAAATCCAAAGCTTTTATTTATTTACAATATAATCGTAATATGAAAGTAAACAAAACGTAACGTACCAAAAAAATTAGATTTAGAAATTTATAAAACATAACATCGGTCGCGTCTGGCCCCCCCGGGGGGGTGCGTGCGAGGCGCGCGGGGGGCAGGGCGCGGCGCGGCCTCCGGTCCAGTGATATGGCTTCCGCGGCATTGACTAAACACAAAACAGTAGCACCATTTGTAAAAAAATATACACTCCCCCCTCTCACCGCGACCGCGACTCCCCGCCCCGCACCGCCGACCCTCGCTCCCGGCCGGGCCGCGTTACATATTCACACTTACTCATTACTATAAAACGAAAACTATTTACGCCGTTAGAGGAACATCTTTATGCAAAATCCTATTTAACTTGCAATGGGACTAGTATAGAATAAAACTCCTTTGTCATGTCGTCTCTTGTGGAGTCTCTACGTTGTATATATTGTATGTATATACGTTAATAAGGCCGCATTCACACTAGCTTTCGATGTCGTACAATACGTTTCCCACCAATGTAAATGTTGCCGAACGCTCCCTTTACAACGAGCTCGACTCCGATTCACTAAATATAATCATCTGTTTTGTGACCCTTAGTGTAAAACAATTTTTGTGCTTATGAATAAATATATTAGCTATATAAAGTTTTGTAAAATATAATTTATATAATGCTGCGTCTCGCGCGTTATAAAAGGAGGTTCCGTTTCTTTACTTTATTCGGTACGTGTGCACTTAATACTAGGGTCGACTCGACTCGTCTTACAGCTAAGTGGAATAAAGTAAATACGCTACTCGTATATATATGTATAGTGTATATCTAATTGTAACTACATAATTGCGAGGTGGCACTAGCTATCTGCGTACTGGCTTCACTGGCTTCACTGGCCGTCCGCGCGTCGAGACTGCTTCAGTACTCGACCAACATTACTCATAAACCTTCATTCGGGAATATTGGAAATTTCTAGAACAACGAATATAGATATTATTTCTATAAAAATATAATATCGTGGACTCGACGTGCGGCAGGCTATCGCTCGAGGCTCTGGCGAGCGACTTGAATAATACAATAATAATGTTAATATAAAAACAACGGCTGTGCCCAATTGTACTAGGTTAAAACACCGTCCATTCGCCAACAATATAACGCCTGACAGTATTTACTGGGATATCGAATATCAACAATATTTTTGGCTCTAATGTTATAAAAATACACCAATTTCGGTGGCGGTGTTCAATGAATAACACTTAGAAAACTATTTTTTAGAGTGTGGTTAGTTTGAAATTTTAGCTCTTCAGCTACCCACAATTCTCACATAAAATGTTATTTATCAAACAGCATCCGGTTCATCTCGAAACGAGAACCTTACAATCCATTAAAGCTAATTTAACGACCAGGAGAAGGTCCACATTGGGAATTAAATGTTTAAATTACACTTTACCCCGCTGGGAGGTGAATAAATAACATTATTTTTTATATAAAATTTGGTGTTAACTCAGTCAGGCAATAATATACAGGTCCCATTACGTTATATTGGTTATTTCGAGCGGCAGAAGCGTATATAACAATTAAGTATTTATATTTATTTAAAAGCAGAGCTATCGACGTTCGGAAGCCGATTCACATATACTCGATTTTCTAACAGTAAAACACATTTTTTTAATATTGAATTTTTAATATAATCTGTGTAACATCAACAGAATATAATCAAACATCGGTAGCTCTATCGGGAAGTATGAACACATGAGACTAGTCAAATTGCTTCTGTCGGAATGTCAACTGTCAGTTATATATTTAAACGTCAAACTTTTTAGTATATATTTTTGTTTTTTTTTCAAGAACATAACTCGGCAAGTCCAAGTATAGAGAACTGAATAACCTTACATTTAGCCAACGTGTGTATACAATATGGATTTCGATGAAGTCATTGAAAACGAATCGATATACGTCTAATTGTGCCCAAAACGGACAGGAGTGAATAAACATTATTATATTATATTTATTTCTATACAATTACAGCTATACGCACTACGTGTGGTATATTTAATATGTATATTTGATTATTAGTTTTGTGACTGACGTGCTGTTTTATTATATTAGTTATCTATTTAAAATTTGAACGAGATTATATTTCCGAGTAAACACCTATTATTTTCGATTTCTTTTTCTAATAAGATTCTTGGAATCTTCTAAACTATTTAAGTAGTCATAATAAACAGTTTTCTATCATGTATGCATACAGCACGCCAGCCAAGTGAACTCGCAATATCAACAAGGTATAACAACGCTAACCGTACGCTACAGACCTACAGTAGATGCAACATTGAATATCAAAGAAATCTGTTTGTGAACACATCATTACGTCTAACGGACGACACCGCGTTGCGCAGTTTGCATGAAAACGTATTATTGATAGAGCAGGATAGATAGCTTACACCATTATGTAAGAAAGAGAAATAAGACCTATAGTTTAACCACTTATTCATAAGTCAATTTAACGGCTGGAAGAATCGAATGAAGAGCATGTGTGGTTGTCAACAAGGGTGGTTGTCACCAAGTTTGTACAAGTTTTCGGTGGATGATAGATTACAGTTAGTGGGGGGGTTTCCCCCTTTAAAACAGCCATAAACGTATTTTTAAACAAATACCATGAGGTTATAGATTCAAATGCTCGCGATGACACAAATGACATTATATTCAATGAAGATAAATAACAACAGTTTTTATATAAGGTATCTGTATTCTATTTTAATATAGAGACATCTTTACTACTTTATCAATAATACCTTTCAATACTATCATGCGTCATACGAACTAAGACATTGGAACATATAGTCCGTACAAGGCTTCAGGGAATAAAATGAATTTACTAGGAATTATGAGGGAGTAAAAAATAATCTAACCGCGTTTCATTTTTATAACCAATATATTTTAAAGGAATTTTTTAACGACTGTGTAACGGTCCTTATGAGTGAACCTGAGTCTGATCTTTACATTTTTAGCCCATAAATGTATTAAATCCTAGTAATGTTATACACGAGAGAGTTTACTTGTAAGTTTGTTGCTTGTTCTCGTAAAAACTACTAAATGAATTCGGCTGTAGATAAGACCCAAGATATAGGATGCTTTTTATCTTGTATTGACAACATGACGAAAACTAAGCAGCGAGTTGTTCATCAAATTGTAAAATTACCATGTGTCAGTTTTTGGATTATTATTATTATTTTCAACGATGGCAACATTCCAAGTAGAATCTAATGACTGTTATTGTTCTTCTTTCGATGAAATAATTTTTTTAACGCTTTTTGACCGTGATTTAAAAGCCAATGGAGTTTCCTATAAAATCGAGTCTAACCCGTGCATAGAACCTAACAAAATAAATAACCACAAATAAAGCTTAAATAGGAAACTTCCTATGTGTCTGCTAAGTAAAAATCATCGGCCGTTGAAATAAAATAGTTTTTCAAATGTTCTAACTTATTTTCATGTCAAGACATTTTTATAGCGTATTTTGTCTAACTTAGAACTTAACCATATCTCTGTTAAATGTTAAAGCCTTCGTCGATCGACTATTTTATTTCTTACGCCGAAATGATAAGAACCTAAACGTATACAAGAAATGCGTTTTACGCTTTCAAAGGAACAAATTAAATTAATTCACGATAAATAAATATGTGATATAGAAGTGAGAAGAGAGTAAAATGAAAATGGAAAAGGGAGTAGTAAGAATAATAATTCTTCGCTTTAACCTTAATAATTGCATATGAGGGGCAAGCTCAGAATTCAGTAACATTTAATCAAGAAAGCGATACGAAGAAAACGAAAACTACACCACCAAATAGATTAATACTCGATTAGATGATAACCAAATTTCAATTCTTAAGCTTCAAGAAAGTTTCGCATTTTCTAGTTCATTCGGATCATAATTTTATCATAATCATAGTTTTATGATCATAATAATTGTATGAACATCATAATTTTTCCAAGTAAAACTTTTTTTTGAGCTTTCCGGATATAGATATAGGTACGTAGGGACAAACAAATAAAAAACGCGGTTCAACAACGGCTAATGGCAACGCTACAGGGTACAACGGTGCTACAGTTTAGGCCTCACTCACAACCGTGACTAGCTGAGCGCAAGATGCAATACGCCGATACATTGTTGTGTCTAAGAGACTTTAGCTTGCAAATGTTGAATCGAATTCATTAGTAATGTTTTTAATTGTTGTAAATGGGATGGAAAAAAATATTGATTCTACCTTTTTTTTTTAAACAGCGCAAATCTAGTCCAAAACTAGAGGGCGGAGCTTATCACTTATAAGCTCCGCCCTCTAGTTTTGGACCATGTGATGATGAGTTACATTAACATATTTTGTACTATTAAGACCTGGCAAGGCTAAATTATAATATGATTTTTTGTAAGAGAAGATTCCTTTTGAATAACGGATTTCAAGAACAGTGCTATACCGACTTTCTCACTTCCTAACTGACACTATTCATTCAGATGGAGAGTTTAGTTCTAACTTGTATTAGACTGTTATATAGAAGCCAACATATTGAATTTTTACTCAATGTCATTTGTCTCACGAAAAATAAGTATACAACGTGTTGCATCTTGCCGTCATTGTTATATTAAAGATTCACTATATAATGGTAATTATTAATTATAATTAATTAATATTTTGAACATTGTAACAATCCTCACCGACTCCGAAGCGAGCTTATAATATAACATTGAAAAATTTCATATCAAAAATATTGAGAATGAGAATTTTTATAGTGCAACCAGAATCATGTTAATAGAACATCTATTGACTTTGTAATTTTTTCTGTTAAATAACTTTAATTTATGTAATTTTTTTCTTATATCTGAATCAATTACTTCTCTTATATCTTTCCTAGTTTTCCAATTATAGCAGTAGATCACATTATCCGTCATAATGCTTAACGTTGAATGTTTCAAGAACAGCAACGCTTCGCATTGTGCGAGCACTTTCAAACTAAAACTAACGCACGTTTAGCTTCAGCTTAATTCGGCATTGTGCGCCACAGTAGCACTATGCTGTGTAATTGGAAAACTAGGTTTAACTGTAAATAAGAAAGCTCATTACAGAGTGACAGAGCATTATGTCTATGTCATCGTGCATTGTGTGAAAGAGATAACGTCTAAAATCCTGATATTAACTAGCGCTCTCTTTCTAAAAGTTGATAGAAATCATTTTGGGCACTTATTGGTCTCTTGTACTGATTTTGGGTAAGTTTCTTAAGTTCTAATATATGTGCACAATAAATATATTGTTTTAATAGTTATTATTGAGAGTATATTTGTTTCAAAATATAATAGGGTTGCCATTTCATCTGGTCGAACTATAACACTTTGATTTACGAAAAAATATTTTTTTTACTACTTTTATTTTTTAATAAAAATCCTATATTGGAAGCGCGTTATTGGCTATGAGAGAAAACTATCCCCACTGATAATATTTTTGATATAAAATCTAAGTATAAATACGTATTATTATAATAATAATTTAGTGGCTAGATCGTATATTTATCGTGAAAGCAAATACGGGTCAATTTACTATGTACTAATATTTTTACAAATATATAACAAACGCGAAGTATAATATATATAACATATGAGTCGAGAATAAATACATTCAAAACTATACCGTCTCGTATAATCTGTGATTAGAGCGAGACGGCACGATTCTGTCCCTTTCCCGCTATACACACGAGTATAATACATCTGTATAATTAAATCTATATAATTAATTATACTAGTAGACGCCCGCCGTTTCGCGTCAAGTCAACAACCTATATTAGCCTGCGTGTTATGTATGCTACATTACTGAAAAAATCATCAAAATAATTTCAGTACGCTTTATGTGACGATTAAAGACGAATTTTATAACCGTTTTATTATAGCAAACGTTAAATTGCAAGGTATTTCGTAAGATTGTCAACACTAACATACAGTTTAACGCATTACTGTACGGTAGATTATAATCTAACGATGTGAACGGTTTTATTAATGGTATCCATACATATAACAATGTAGTTAAGGAGTACCTTTAAAATTTCAGGTTTAGTGAAAACTCAACAGTTAACAGAAAGAAATAACAACAGAAGCGAGTTGAACAATTAAATATATATAATCAACGAAAAAAAAATTGAAGAAAATCTCCAAGAAAAAATATAACCAAAATATAAAAACCTAGTCTCTTGACAAACCATTCATTAAAAAACCAAGTCCAATATCATTTACAGTGAAACTTGGATAGTTAAATATTTGGACAGTGAGATAATGCTGGTTCATATTTAACACATTTGAAAAATGGTTCAATTATTATTTTATATACATCCTTACTGTATATACGCTGTTTTATTACTTTAAACTATTGAAATGTCTTAACCAAGTTTCATTGTATATGTTTTTTTCGCCTTTATAACCGAGACAATTTATATATAACGCATATAACTGGGACGACCAACCGTTTTATGTCAAACTATTTTTGCGTGTACTTGCATTAAAATAATATTTACTAGAAATAGCGTCTCACTAACATCTAGTGTCACTATTCTGTCGGCCATATTTAATATGTTACGGTGTATCTTTAATAACTAACTATACATAGGAAACGCAATATTGAGCTATTTCGACAGCCGTTTGACGCACATTTTTATCATTTACACTGACAGAAACAA
This sequence comes from Eurema mandarina, assembly GCA_018238005.1. Taxonomy (NCBI): domain Eukaryota; kingdom Metazoa; phylum Arthropoda; class Insecta; order Lepidoptera; family Pieridae; genus Eurema; species Eurema mandarina. The sequence continues at coordinate 6,567 of DWAJ01000131.1, read as the reverse complement.
AATTGATGGTAATGTAGCTAATGTTTGTACGTTGGCTCACGTGTATACTTGGTACTAGTACACGCGTAACTAGCATACTAGATACTAGTATATACATCACTAGTTCATACTCATAACTAGTATACCAGTTACAAATACACTCTATACTAGTATACTCGATACTTGGTATACTGGATACTAGTATAGTAAAACTAGTACAGTTTAGAAGCGACCGGTGGGCAGTAGCGGGCGTGCTTCGTACGGTGACCACGGCGATGGCCGCGTCTGGAATTATAATTATGTACGTTAATTATGCATTTATAATAATCATTTTATACTTTGGCCTAGGATTAGGTAAAGTTTTAGTTTTGTACATTTGTTTCTTAACCTGTTACTATATAATATTGTGGATGTTGAAACGCCAACTCGTTACATTCCCATTTTCTCCTTTAGTAAAGGTTCGTGAAGGTTAAGCCATCTTGGAGTCTACATATACTCTATTCGATACAATTAAAATAAATCTAGAAAAAATCTTGGCTTTGCAGATGTGTTGACTCGACTGCGTACAAGTAATGAATAATAATAATAATAATCTTTTATGTTTGTCTAAAAAATAATACAGACATCTTACATGAGTAGAAAAAATAACATGCTGCTATATCGAATATGGTTCTGTAAAATGCCAAAAGTGTGAGCTCCGCCTCTTAAGCTAGGACAAGACTGAGACCCCGGTGCAGCCCCAGTCAGCACTCCGCACTGACCGGCTAGAGCGCGTCGGCGGCGTAGTGCTCGCTGCGGCTCCAGTCGATCTGCGTGTAGAGGCGGTGCGGCGGCGCGGCGGGCGGCGTGCGCGGCTCCCGGTCCAGCGCCGCGTAGTGCAGCCCCGCAGCGCCCGCACCCGGCTCTGCGGACACGCGCCATCACATCATAGCACACGAGATTACATCATAACACACGCCATCACATTTGCCATCAAATGATAACACACGCCATCAAATGATAACACACGCCATCACATAATCACAAACGCCATCACATGATCACACACGCCATCAAATGATAACACACGTCGTATCAGGAGACTAGTCTTGTACAAAAACTATTTGCAATTTTTAATTTTTTAATAATTTATAATAATTTTAAGTGATTCGAACGTTCTGCGTCACAATTAATAACGTACAGATTGAGTGAGTACCGGACGGAAAAAGAAAAATATAAAGATTTACTTTGAACTTTCAGAAATATTACCTCGGTGCTCGTCGATCCTTGCAGTCTTATTATTGTTCAAGTTGTCCGGCCTCGCGAGCGTCACGTACTGCGGCGACGACGAGACCTCGAACCTCTCCCTCTCCCTCTCCGGGCTCTTCCTCCCCTCCTCTGATATTTCCCGCACCGTGCTGAGCGAGTGGCTATCGTCTAGTTCGGGAGGGGAGGCGGGCGAGTCGGGGGAGAAGGGGAATATGGTTTGCGAGCCGTGCGGGGTGCGGGGCTCGCGTAGCCTTCTCGTTTCGGGGGAGTTGGCTATCGGCGGGGGCGGGCGGGGGTTGGAGATGGCGATGGGGCGGGTGGGGACGCGGGTGTTGCGGTAGCTCATCTCGACGTAGCCGGCGGGCGCCGGGGCGGGCGCGGGCGCGGGGGCGGGCGGCTCGCCCGGCTTCATCTCCACGTAGCCGGCGTTGCGCGGCGACATGTCCACGTACTCGTCCAGGTTGTTCTTCGCCTTTGCTTCAGCGAAGCCCGCTGACGGTGGGGTGCGCGCCACTATCACCTGGGAATGTGATAACAAACATAATATGTAGTCATAAGCGGTTCATTTATATATGTAAAGAAAATCACTACATTATAATATCGCTTTTCTTAATTAATACTCTGTGCTTATAAGTTACAGTTTTGAATCTGGCGCCTTATTTAAAATATAAAGAGATGTCACTGTCATAGTCATTAGAAAATGAATGTCGCGTGGCTTTGTTTCGTAATTAAGTGTTAAGAGCTAATTTTCCTATAAAAGATATAACAATACCTGAAATAAAGGCTTTAAATGTTGTTTTTTGTCTTTACAGGTGAGTTACTGGTGATATACCTAAAATTTCTTTGTACACAATTTGTTATTAAAAATAAATTTGTCTTTACAGAAAAACGCAATTTCGTCTTTATTTCACTTTTTAAAGTGTAATATTATTATAAAACAACATTTTCTGCAACTATTTAACTCATTATGGAGAAGTTGAGGTTTGATTTTGCTGTGAAAACTTCAGGGGATGGAAAAACAAATATTATTTGCATAACCTCAATAGGTACAACTACTGGACAAGTTTATGGTATACCGGACGAATACCAGCCTGCAAGCTTACATCAAGTAATAATAAATACTTCAAGTTATACCAAGTTAAAAAAGACATTAAGTAAAAGACACCAAACAAGAAGAATATGGATAACCTTAACAGATGAGATATCTAAGACATATTTAGATGAAGGACAAAACCTGCAGTTTAAAGATTTTTACCTGGAAGAAATTAGGGAAGACATCAATGATTATAAAACTTTACCTAATAGCTCAAATCAAACATTGGAAAAACTATTAGAAAAATTACTTGAAGAAAAACAAACTAAATCTGAAACTCAAAATTTAGGGAAAATCTCAAAAGATTTTATGATTAAGAAATTTAATGGCAAAAATGCAAATGCTCATCAATGGATTAAAGATTTCAACAAGGAATGTGAACGTTTCTATATTAACGAAGACAAAAAAAAGATTGAAATATTAAAAAACTTTTTAGAATACTCGAGTATGGACTGGTACAGCTGTATGCTAATAAAATTTACAGTCGAATCAGAGTGGAACATATGGGAGAAAAATTTCTGTGATACATTCGGAAATAAAGGATGGTCGCCCATCAGATATGCTCTTGCTTTTAGGTATCAAATGGGTTCACTACTTGATTATGCTTTAAAAAAAGAAAAATTATTATTGGAAGTAAGAAAGTCTATAGACACTGGAACCCTTATAGACCTTATAGCAGCAGGTATGCCTAATTATCTGACTGATAAAATTGACCGAGAGACTTTACAAGAAACCGAAGATCTGTACAATGAGTTAGGAAAACTAGAACATCTTGTTGTAAAGAATAAATATGATAAAAACCCCTATACACACTCTGACTCAAAAACTAAAAAAGTTGAGGAGAGAAAGCCATGCAAAATCTGTATCATTGAAAAAAAAGGGAACCGTTTCCACCTAGAGGAAAATTGTTGGTTTAAGGGAAATAATAAAAAAAGTAATGTAAAAAGTGTAAACAACTCTGAATTAGAAATTGAACTAAATAAAGAGAATCCAAAAAACTAGAAGTACCACCATTAATAAAAGTACCATTATTATTAAATGACACTTTACATGTTTCTGGAATTTATGACTCAGGTTCAAATGTGTCATTAATTAATGCTACATTATTGAAGATAAAAAAAAAAGAAGATGTAAGTGTTACACAAACAGCAAACTTAAAAACTATTAATGGTGAGAAGAAAACAAAAGGCATGGTAACTTTAAAAATTAAAATATTTAATATAAGAATTATGGACATTTTTGTCATAGAAAATGAAAATTTTCATTATGATTTTTTAATCGGCTTAGATTGCATAAAGAAGTTCAAATTATTGCAAAATGAAAACCTAAACATAATACAATGTAACAATTCAAAAAAAGGGAAGTTCCTAAAAGAAGAGAATGTGAAAACTAACAATTTAACAGACATCAATATTCCTGATACATTAGAAGACAAAAACAAAAAACATCTTTCTTTACATAATAAAGTAATGAAACATGAAATTAACACAAAGATTTGGGAAGTGAATTTTAACCAACATATTAACATTGATGAATTTCAAATTTCAACTAATCATTTAGATGTATATCAACAAACACAAATTAATAAACTTATAGAGAAATATAGACCGGTCTTTGCTAAGGATAAATACGATGTTGGCACTGTACGTGATTATGAAGCCCATATAGACTTAATGGTAGATAAATATTGCTCCAAACGACCCTACAGGTGCACAGCTGATGATAGAAAAGAAATTGAACATCAAATATCAAAACTACTTGATAAAAACCTGATTGAGGAATCGTACAGCCCATTTGCTGCCCCAGTCACACTGGCCTATAAAAAAGAAGATGATAAAAAAACAAGATTATGCATAGATTTCAGAGAATTAAACAAAATTGTTGTTCCACAATCACAGCCATTCCCCTTGATTGAGGATTTAATGGTAAAGACTGTGAACTGTCATTTTTTTTCTACTTTTGACATAAATTCGGCATTTTGGTCAATTCCTTTAAAAATTGAAGATAGATATAAAACTGCATTTGTCACACAAGAAGGCCATTTCCAATGGACATGCCTTCCCTTTGGTCTTAAATCATCTCCAGCAATTTTTCAAAGAATATTAAGTAATGTAATAAGAAAATACAAACTCTCTGATTTTGCAGTAAATTTTATTGATGATATTTTAATCTATTCAAAAACTTTTAAGGAACACATAGTACATATATCAAGACTACTTGAGGCAATATTAACGGAAGGATTTAGACTAAAATTTTCGAAATGTATTTTTGCAAATAATTATGCCAAGTACTTGGGTCACATAATAGAAAATAATAATGTTAGACCTCTCAAAGATAATTTAACAGCAGTTAAAAACTTTCCAATTCCAGAAACAAGAAAAAATATACGCCAGTTCCTTGGCAAAGTAAATTTTTATCATAAATTTGTACCGCATAGTGCAATTATCCTGAATCCATTACACAACTTATTACGGAAAGACGTAAAATTCATATGGTCTACAGAATGCCAGGAATCATTTGATAAAATAAAAGAATTACTATGTTCAAAACCAATTTTAAAAATATTTGATCCTGAGAAACTGATAAAAATTTACACAGATGCTAGTATTAAAGGCGTGGGAGCTGTGTTAAAACAAAAAGATAAAAACGGAGTTGATAAACCTGTAGCTTACTTCTCTAAAAAGTTGACAGAAACTCAAAAGAAAAAGAAGGCAATATATTTAGAATGTCTCGCGATAAAAGAAGCAGTAAAGTATTGGCAGCACTTGCTTATGGGAAAAGAATTTGTGATATATACAGATCATAAACCATTAGAAAATCTGAACATAAAGGCTAGAACTGATGAGGAACTGGGCGATTTGACATATTATTTATCCCAATATAATTTTAAAATTAAATATAATCCGGGACAATCAAATCAAGAAGCAGACTGCTTAAGCAGGAACCCTGTCTTAAATCCTTGTGATAATACTGACGATATTTTAAAAGTTGTTAATCTTTTAACCTTGGAAGATATAAAAAAGGACCAACACTTAAATCTTAATCTACAAAATATAAAATCAAAGTTAATACTGAAGAACGAAATTTACTACAAAAATAATAAAAAAAGATGTAAAATCATATTATCCGAAGCATTTAGTAAAGCACTACTTAGAGATGTTCACAATACTTACTGTCATATTGGAAGAACCCAGATGATAAATAAAATAACACCTTTCTATACCTCAAAAAATATCATAGCAAATATTAAGAAAATTTGTGATGAATGTGACATTTGTATTAAGAACAAATCTAGAAGAAAACCGAAGCTTGGTTTCATGTCACATTTAGGTCCAGCAACATATCCGTTTCAAATTATATCAATTGACACCATTGGAGGTTTTGGGGGATCACGATCCACAAAAAAATACTTACATCTTCTGGTTGATCATTTTACAAGATATGCATATATATTGACATCAAGAAATCAAAACGCCAGTGATTTTATTAAGCTTATAAATAATGTGACACAAAGCAATAATATTGAGATGATATTAACAGACCAATACCCTGGCATAAATTCCAAACAATTCAAGGATTTCCTAAAAAAGAAAAATATTACAATAATATTTACAGCTGTGGACGCACCATTTTCAAATGGGCTTAATGAAAGGCTAAATCAAACTTTAGTCAATAGGATAAGATGCAAAATAAACGAAAGTGATAAGAAGACAGCCTGGACAACTGTTGCACAACAATGTGTAGCTAGATATAACGAAACAGAACATACAGTCACAAAGTTTACTCCAAAGTACCTCTTAGAAGGCGAGAATGTAGAATAGAGAGATTCTACCACTTGAATTGAAATCAAAACATACAACTGAAGATCTGAAAAGAGATAGAGAACTAGCCCTTCAAAATTCAATAAAATCTCACTACTACAATAAGAAAATATATGATTTAGGTAGGGAAGATTATAGATTTGAAGTGGGAGAGGGAGTATATGTTGAGAATGGAAATCGATTAAATAGAAAGAAAATGGATGAATTAAGGATTGGACCATACAAAATTTTAAGGAGGGTTTCTAACTCAATCTATGAAGTTGATGTCGGACATAAGAAGGCAGAATCCAATCTCTACCATATTACCAAACTATCTCCAGCAGTGATCAGCGCCTAATCGAACAATCGTTGTTTGTTCTCTCAGAGGGTGGGAGATGTAAAGAAAATCACTACATTATAGTATCGCTTTTCTTAATTAATACTCTG
>DWAJ01000130.1:0-47822 GCA_018238005.1 Eurema mandarina | reverse complement strand
ATCAGACATGAACCCTATGGTACATGCCTGGGACATTCTGGGAAGAAGGGTTCGACAGCGAAATCTAGCACCTAGGAATGTTGAGGAACTTAAACAGGCATTAGTGGATGAGTGGAACAATTTGCCTTAATCAATGATCGATGGCCTTATTACGAGCATGGAAAATCGCATCCAAGCTCTCATAAGAGCCCGTGGAGGCAACACACGTTATTAATTTCCAGAATTTTTAGTTAGTTTTGTAAAAAAATCAATTTAAAATCTCACACTCCTAGTGCCTCATTTTACAAATTTTCGTAATAACCGTTTAATTTCTTTAAAATGGCTAATTTGTAACTTATTATGATTTAATTTAGTTATTTTAAGGCAAGGTGATGTGTTTCTGAAGACCAAAAAGAAATTAAAAATAAATTCATTGAAAAAACGACACTTTTTACTGTGTTCCCCTAAATGTGCCGGTGTGTGTAGAATCAAAAGTATTTTGTGTCAATCTATACTTCAGTCATACACCCTTATAAATTTTCGTATTAATGAATATGAATAAGAAAAATGATTCTAAAAATAATAATTTTTCCGCAGATTTCAAGATGGGAAGAGCATTATTAGCATTGATATTTTGCTTAATATCGCACACGATAGCAAGCAGCGATGAGAGGTTTATCAAGAAGTATGCTATGATGAAGGTAAGCGAATATTTTTTACTGTCATATCACTACTCAACAGGAGGGGTCATTGAGTTTCTCATAAATAAAAAGAATATTTTAGTTGTAACTTATGTGGTTAGGGTTAACGTCAGAAAATTGTAATTATAGTAAAAATATCATTTTTAAACCCCATAGGCGCTATTTTATGCATTTTTTACATGATTGTCAAATTAAGATAAATTACACAAAAATAAAAAAGATATTCGCAGTCGGTAGGATTCGAACCTACGCTCCCAGAGGGAATCTGATTTCTAGTCAGACGCCTTAACCGCTCGGCCACGACTGCTCATGCTTATTGGGGTGAAATTATAGAAATAATAATGCGTAATCGATTTGCTGTCCTAATTATTTTTATTTTGTTTTACTTAAAATGTTTTCTATATACAATGCCTACCCGGCTGTTTTACCTACCTCAAAATCAACTTTTTTCATATTTTAATAGTGATTGGAAATTAGTATTCTCTATATACTTACTAGGTTATTAATAACGTTCATGAGAGATAATAATTATACAAATATTTCAGATATATGAAAGTTGTTTTGGCACAGACGTAGTCAAAGAAATTCGGCGCGAAATGAAAGACGCCTATATAAAGTGTTCAGCGTCGCCATCTTTTGACGAACCGGAGAACTCACAAGTACCCCACAACTTGTTCGACAACCTGCCGCCAGGGTTCGCTATAGACCCGAGCACACAAACCATTACAAAAACAGATGGCGCTGTACACAATCAAGAAAACGAACTACCCAATCAAGATAAAATACACCCACCAAAAGTTCCATTTGCAGTTCTACCACTACGATCACAGCCGGTGAGTAAAAAAATAAAAAATAGAAAAAAGTAAAAAAGGTTATTCAAATCTGCCTCCTGTGAGGATTGAACTCACGACCCCTGGTTTACGAGACCAGTGCTCTACCACTGAGCTAAAGAGGCGACGATAAAATGTCTGAAATATTAATTGTATATCTTGTATATATAGTTTAAAATTGATCTTTTGCCTTATAATCAGTATGTATGTATTTTTAGGTAAAACTATTATTAAGTATAAAAATAAGGCTTATTTTTATAGCCTTAACTTGACATTTAACATTGACAGATATAAAAATCTATTAGTTGGTCAAGAAAATAAGTATATTATTAAACATTTCTATTTTCTTTGGATTATATTTAAAACAAAAACTTTCTTTTTATAGGAAGCTATTTATTTTATAACCTCCATAAATTAATATTACCTAGCGTGCGTCAATAGGTTTATTCTTATTCAAATAAGAAATGTTCATACAAATTTAAAATGTTGGATGCTATTAAGGAGTTTAATTTAGATTTAAAGTAACAATTTTCGTTTTTATCTCGCAAGAATGAAATTTAACCTTTATTTACCCTTTAATGTTCATTTATTTGAGGATATTTTATCCGTGCATAGTAGTTAAGGATTAAAAATATTATAACATATTTTAAATACAGTACAAAAAATTATTTCAATAAAAAAGGACTAAAGAAGCTAACCTTTACTACTCACGACATTGAAGTTACTTAGCCATTTCCGTGACAAAATAAAAAACAAGGTCTAAAAAAATTTAAATACAAAATCCGTATCTTTATTTTCACTTAATAATAAACCTACAATTAAAAATACTGTACTAATACTTTAAACCATAAATAAGTAGTAAAACATTGTCTACAGTCTAGTTATAACCAACCAAGTTAAATAGATACATAGATCATAATTTCGACAACAATTATTAGGTGTTATTAGATTAATGCTTAGGCCTCCATTTCCTGGTAGCCTTCTACCTCGTCTTATATCAAACTAAGTGTCATAGTGGAGAGCGTTTTTTTTTATAATATAGGGGGCAAACGAGCAGGCGAGCCACCTGATGGTAAGTGGTCATCGCCGCCCATCAACACTCGCAGAGCTTGACAACTCTGGAGTGGGTTGCCGACAGAGCGTTGGTGAAGTGCACGCTGTCCGAACTTTGGCTTTAGAGCTAAGTTCCAGGTAGCACTGCATTGGTTATGGGCTGGCTTCTCTTACCATCAGGAGTGCGTCCAGCTCGTCTCACCACTTAGTAGTGTCGAACTATATCATTATTGTTGGTTTTATCATTTATCTCTTTTCTATAATTTCGGTTGATTTGTTCATATCTAAGTATTAAATATGGTAGGTATCATTGGTAATATATAATAACATTAAAGTTTCATTGGATACAACATTTGTAACATGCCTTATCATTCAAGAGTAATCTACAGGAATCCCATGCAGTATTTTTAATTTCTTATTTGAAGGTGTATTTCAGTATTATTCATAGTATATTGACAATAAAGAATTTTTATTATTATTGTTATTATTATAATCCATGTTAAGAGAATACCTAATAAGAAAAAAAAATACTTTTAGCCTTTCCAACCGCAACCAATGCCACCATACATGATGGCAGGCAACCAGTTCCGGCCGTACACCCCCGCCTCCCCCTTCTTCCAGTACCCCTACAACCCGATGCTCTACTCCGGGTTGCCGTACAACCCGTACTTCCAGCAACCAATACAGCAGGGATTCTATCAGCAACCTTATATGGCTTCTAATAGGATGTCGGTGAGTTTTATGCTTTAAAACTTTTCTAATTAATACCTTCGTAAAATATTTGTTCCACGCTTAAACTGTAAGTGTGTAATAATATTCCTGTGTTATTTTAGCAACAGACAATGAGTTAATTTCTTAAGAATACATTGGTGCCAACCTTAATAAAATACATATTTTGGAACTTATAGCTAATAAATATACAGACAGATATGTGCAGCTGTGAATTTCATTTTTAATTGTATGTTTAAATAAAGTTCAGGAAAATTCTATTTTGAATATAAAATGTTTATGATTGCACGCATTATGAGTCCATGTTACTTGCGAAATAAATATATTATTATTATATTATTATTAATATATTATTCTGTTTATTAAAATAATTACAACGTCACCTATTAATTTGAAATATGTGACTATTTTTTGCTTCCAAATTAATCTACGGAACTAAACGTCGGATTTTGCTGGTTTGATAACAGCTCAAAAGTCAAGAAAAGTTATAGACTATTACAATCTTTTAAATTAAGAACATTATTAAAACAAAAAATCATAATCAGAATCGAAATATAGACTATAAAACAATTTAAATTAAGAACTTCAATTAAAAGAACGTTCTAGAAATCGAAACTGCCATCTTTTCAGCGGGAGTTTGATTTCCACGACCGCCTAGACCTGGTCTCCCGCGGTTCTGGTTCTGGCAAAGCTCGCAACATTACATGTGTGATGCAAGAACTGGGCTACATAGACAACAAACTAGAACCGAACTACGAGCAGATCACGTTGAGGATCAGCAACCTGCCAGTGTCTAATGCTCTTAAAAGCGACATTCAAAGCGGCTTGCAGTACTGTCAGAGGTTCTCGGTAAGTTTTAGTCACTTACATAGAATTATAACACATAGAACCGCTATATTATCACGCAAAGTGAAGCCATTTCAATGTAGACAATTTTGTCTACTTACACAGAATATCACCACAGTATTGCGCATCGAAATTTATATGTGTTTCGTAGATTTCAATTTTTCCAAACTTATGGGGTAAATTTTTATAGCAGCAACATTATCAGAGGGCTTGTTTTTATTTTTACTGTTTGTGTTTTTTTCGTATCAGTGTATTAACATAAAATCATATATCAAGTTATCTATAAAGTCATCAAAGCTATTATTAATGTAAACAGAATATAAATATTCTTTACTAGCTGTTGCCCCCGACTCCGTCCGCGTGGACTTTCTTATAAAAAGTAGCCTATGTCCTTCCCCAGACTTTAGACTATCTTTGTACCAAATTCTAATCGGTTCAGTAGTTTTAGCGTGATGGAAAGACAGACAGACAGAGTTACTATCGCATTTATAATATTAGTATGGATTACTAATGACAATCTCTGTTTTAGGAATGTGTACCGGATCTGAAACGCGGCGTAACTCCTCTCTGGCAAAAGCTTTTAAAGCCGATGTTCTTCTTTAGATGTTATAAGGTACGATTACTTTAAATAATAACTAGATAATATTGTAAAACAAATAAATATTATTTAATAATTGACGTTTAAAATATGTTTATGACGTAGATAATTAATTGTTATTTTTATTAGTTATTTTTTCGTCAGTAACCCGCGTAACCATTTATGTATAAATAAGTAATGAAAAATAAAGCTATTAAAAACATTTTCAGCACAAGAAACTCGAAGCCTGTATCATGAAGGACATTCGTGATCGGTTAACGAGCGAGGACGATTTGGACACGGACGGCGATTTCAGGTATTTTTATTTTTTTTTACAATTTTAACATTACAAAAAAGTTTGCATTAAAATAAATTATAACTCAAAATGTTTGTAACTGTCGAACCGTGCAGTTTTAAACTTCTCTGTTGATTTAAAGTTTTTAATAAAAAAAGAATAGATTAAAACAGATTTTCACCCCACCTTCTTTTTTCAACAATATGAGTATGCAATAGAAAACGAACAAACGACCAATTATTTTAACAAGCTAATTACTGACTGCCTACATCTACGAAGAAAAAAAAATTAATGACACTAGTTATATAGCCCAAATTAGGTACTGGCTGAATGCATTTTAAGAAAAAAAAGAATGATATCAAACTTATATTAACCCAGGTCACTAGACAGATCATCTCGTTCAGTGAAGGACGAACCGTTGAGCGATCTCAGGTTTGACGCTCTCGACGAGATGGCGGTGTATCTGTACGACCACCTCAGCGGGGGAAGCAGTCTTGATTACGATTTTTATCTTTAAGACTTGTGATAACGTTTAAAGCCAACTGTTTTATGTTTTAAAAATAGAACTTAGTTAGTAAGAACGTCATAGATAAAATTGAATTTAAAAACAACTATACAGAATAAAAATTAGGTTAAATTATATTTTTTTTAAGAATTTTGAATTTGGAAGGAATAGTTGACAGTTCATTATTTACTCTAAAGAAAAAAAATCCTAGATTCCTTTACATCAGCAAACTTATGAAATAGAAATTGTACTGATAGTTTAAGTTCAATTGCATTTATTATTATTTATAATTTAATTACTACGGACTTCAATATGCGTAATTTACGATACTCAAACTTAGAAATAATAAAATATAATTTTATCATTTAAGAAACATTTATTATCTATGATAAGCTCTTTTTTCTATACATATATTGAAATAAATTATTTTTAATTGTCCGTTTATAATTTTGTCTTTTTGTTAAAGAGTATTTTTTATCTAGCTGCTGAAGTAAGATTTCAAAATATTATACATTGTATACGATTAAAATTGAATATAAATATATAATTATTCTAAATACTAACCGCCATTTTAGGTAACAAACTATTAATTCTTGCCTAATGACATGACGTCACGCTTTTAATAGTAATTGTTATTTATAGCGCTTAAGGCATTAACGAACGAAACATTGCTCAAAATACTTTTTTTACATTATTCTTTTAATCGTAATGAATGTTATAGATAACAAATAACTTTTTTTTTTAATTTGGGTATAATTTAAACCTTACTTTTAAATTTATTTTTGTCTTAAATTATGTTTTTTAAGTTTGTGTAAGTTTTTTTTTATTTTAAAGGGGTACTCTATCGTTTGCTGTAATATTATATGACTATCTCAATCATGAAATATGTTGAGCGGATAGTTATACAGCAAACCAAAGTTCTTGTCAAATAAGCTTCAAAGCTTTTTTGGTAACAACATACTTAGTTTATTTTTAAGTTTTACTTTTACTACGGCAATTGCATTTACTAGGTTAAGGATCAAAATACTCATAAGGTTATGCTAAAATAAATATTAAAACGTTTAACGTGCTTATTTGTTTTATTTAAACATAATAAAACCTTTAATAAGACTTATTTCCCCTTTTACGAGCTAATAGTCTGATATCCCTTTTATTTTATAGCAAAAAAAGGCATTTAAAGCACCTTAATCATGAACTAACTATTTTCAGTTATTTATTAAAGACTTGTTTTTATTGTCTAAGAACAAATATAAATTTAAAAGCTTGTCATAACAAAAGTAAACACGGAATTGTGCATTTATAAAATCGCGTGCTAAGGGTGTGTAAAGGTTACCGTCCATCATTGTGCGGTTATGTCACGCGAAGCGATTATCCTATCAGAGTGTATGACAGCCTTTATAGCCCTATTGGTATTAAATATTCATACGACACTCTTTTATGACCTTTTAGTAACAAAAAATTGTTGAGAAGTTTGACGTGAAACGGATGACGTTATGATTTGTAAGACATTCATAGAGTTGATGTTGGAAGACTATATTTTATTGAAATTTAAATCGAACCTTATTTATTAGATTCTAAAAACTATTGTAAATAATGTTTTTGTATAATGCCAGGTTTGCCCCGTAATGTCACTTCCGTTAAACTCGATCACGATTGGAAGACGAATCTAACAACGTAAAATACTACCTAATACCTATCATCTACTAAAACCTACCTACTATTGTTGCAGTCGTAAGTAAAAAAAACGACACATACAGTTATTTAGCATTTAATCAATAAAATAATTTTATTTTTAAATGTTTTGTATTATTCTTCCTACTTCAAACCTTTTGTACAAATGTAATAGAGTAAGATTTTTACATCAATAAGAGCCACCTTGGTTTTCATCATAATTTAGATATATATTTAAATGATATACTTACTTATACTATATTAGAACTAAGATATGATCATATGAATAATTTCAAAACTGCCTTCTGTTTCGAGCACATAACATTTTGTAAGTATGGTAGAATTAATTAGCTTGAACAAAAGATAAAAAAGATGGTTCTAATATTAAGAAGTGGACACATTACTATAGTTAATAATACAATTAACTCAATCATACGAAGGCCATACGAAGGCTAAGAATAGATACCTACCAACGTTTATTCTCTACAAAAATTACTTTATAAACATCGCATGTGCAAATAAGTGAATCGCAAATTTCAAACGCCGCGGGAGACGAGAAACGCATTTTACTTGCTCTAAAGAAAAAAATCTAAAACCCTTTTGTGGTCTTCGTTTCGTCGAAAGGTCCAGTTTTTGCGGCGAATAAAAAAACCAACATTTGTTGAGCTCGCTCAAAAACTTTCACCGACTTTTATAGATCAAATATTTGGCGAAAAAGTTTTACCTGACGTCTAAAAGAGGTGGGAATATTTGGAGCAATTGATGACAATTCCTTCTGTTTATAGCACCCAGGGCGGAGACAAAAGAGTTATTATAAATAATTTACAAAAGAAAGCAGTTCTGTTTACAGTTTGCGCCTAAGTACCGTTACAATTAACGACTGGCTGTAGGTAAACATTTACATAAAAGAATTAAAGAGATTACTTTCGGTATAATTGGCGTTTTAAAAGTTTCATAGAATAACAACAAATTAAGCCCGTATTAGATCAATAGTGTCGGTCAAAGACAGTAAGATAAGGACACACGATTTCCGATTTGCCCCGAACGTAAAATAATTTTTTAATAATATTTTTAGGCGAAAGGTAATATAATGTACTTAATACAATTTATAAAGAGCCATGACAGGAATTGAGAATTTTATAAAACAAATATTGCTCCTTATTTAAAAGAGACCCAAAAGTCTCTGGTCTCTCATGTATAAGAATTAAATAATATTTTCTTTTGTACTCATAAATACGGTTTTATTGTAACTGTTATTAACATAGATATTTTTCTAACATTAGAACAACTTGCGATGTTTTAGAATAAAACCTACTTAGATATTAAAAGGTAAAAAGGCATTGTCAAACATCGAAGTTGATTGGCACATTTAGTATTTCAATATGTATGTATATGTAAATAGATAAAAAATGAGAGACCGCGATGAGAGGAGAAATTAATCGTATCTATATTAGATAATGGTAGCTACAAAATTTCGTAACATCTGTTAGTGCTTTTTGCTATATTGTACTGTTGTAGCTGTTCAGAAACTCTTCTCTGTTCAGAAAAAGAAATCAAAATTGATCTTCCAATTAAAAAGCAAGAACATTTGAAATAAGAATTCCATTATATTAAGACTTAAATACTAACACAAAAAGCATTTCCACCCTATTTCAGGATCACTCGAAAACTCGCTAGTAACCCAAAAATAAACGCACCCTTTCTATTTAACATTCGATACAGGTTAAAAGAACTTTCTAGTGACAATCGGACACATGTAGCAGATGCGTTCGCAAATAAACACTTATTGTGAGAAGTATTGAAGTATTTGCATTGTTGTGAGTTCAGCTTCAACCCGTCTAATACACCTTTCGTTGAGGTACCACCACCGATCGCTGGACGTTCGACAAATATAATCAATACTTTGTCAATTTCATTTACATATGTGCCTACTTGACTTACCTTAAAAAGTTGTACTTTTACATCCTTTAAGTAAGTACTGTTATAAGCATAGCCATTGTTTATAACTACCACCTTAGCTTGGTTAAAAATAAGTTCAAAGTTTTTCAATGTTCTTTATATGCATATTGATAAAAATTTGATCAAGGAAACTGCTATAATACATGACAATCAACTAAGAGATTGATTTCATACAACGAGAAACAACATTAATGGTATAAACCTTCATAAAATATGCAATGTAACACTAATTGACATTATAACGAAATATAAATAAGCCATAATAAAATTATTAAACACTAAAAATGGGGCCTTTTTAATTTAAAATGATACTAAACTTTACTTTACCTTACTTTACCCTGGATAATCATAGTTTTACTCCTTTATAAACAAAATATATTTTATCATAACGTCCAGCATTAGTACGTAAACCTTTAAAGAAAAAAGTATCAAATAAAAGTCTGCGCAAGAAGACTATGCAAGGATGCAAAAATGATGAATTGTAAAAGGATTGCTTTTTTGCCTGACGATGCATGGTCCATGGACATTACCGCAAAATATGGATGACATCCGCAAGGTGTCTTTCTATTATTATTAGTATTATAAAAACATATTCATATACTATTGTACTCAGGTAGGAAAAACATGAGGTATACATAGGTAGATACTTCATTTGTATCAAATGTCTGCCAAAAATATACCTACGCAAAATATTTATATATTATAAAGCATAATATATGTATGTATTAAATAGTATAAGTTCAACTATGAACTCATGTTATATAATATATAATATTAATTATTGATAAGTTAGTTTGTGATTAAGGCATGTTTTAGATTTGTTGCATTATTGCAGAAAATTCATACGTTTTTTATGAATACTCGCAGAGTTTAAAAAATTTCGAGTCAATTACCCAAATTAAGTAATACAACAAAAAATATAATAAAACTTCCCTATTTTATCATGTAGGTTATATAAAGGACAAATAAAATTAATTATTCATAGGTACTTGCGTCAGTATTTCTTTACTCGATCAAAGTGTTTGTTTTTGTATGAAAGTATTATCTTTATTAATTTTATAGTGTAGATATAACAAGTAGCGTTAGCAAAAAACACTGAAAGTTTTTGTTCGAATGTGAAGTGCCTCGTCTTCGAGTGAGAACTTGTAGTCGATGTAGTTCCTAAAAGTGTGAAATCCTGTCACAAAAACTTTCATTTGAGTGCAGTGTTGCGGGAGTAAGAAATTTAAGTAATTTCGTCTAATTTTCCTTTAAAATATTATGCTCGTAAATTTGACATTTCTCCGGTACCTACTAACATAATTTAACAAAAAACTGTAGATTGTATTAAGGCCTTAGGTACGTTACAATTACTTATTAAGATAATACGGATTATATTAATATTGACGTCATGAGTAGGTGGTATCTTGTTTGTGCTGGGCATTTATTAGATTTTTTTAGGAATAATTGATAAAGGTAACTATAAACAATACTGAGGATCTGAGGCCTTCCTGTCGGGGTCAGCAGGCGGAATTGCGCAAGTGATCCCCCGCTCCGACACAAGGGCTAAGAGTGGCAGAGAGTTTTAGTGGGTATTCCTGGCCGTGCGGCACGCATAGGCCAGGCGAGTCCCACATAACCCGTCGCACTTTACCATCAGCCACGCGGCGGGTATGCCTAAAAGCATTTCCCTCTATAAAAAAAAAGGATCTGAGGCCTTCCGCCACTAATACGACACTATCTTTTTAACAAGTCCCACCAACTCGTTCTATCATAACCCAGCCTACTCTTTGAATATAAATTAAATGTGTTAATAAAAACAGCTAATTTCCTATTTTGTTGCATGACAATATTTTGTTATGATACAAGTTCAGGTCACTTCAATGATGTCGCATCAATTTGAAGAAGAGCGCACATTTATTTCCCTTTTTTTGTTGACGATAGGGAATGCTCTTACGCATAGCCACAGGGGCACCCCATGTTATGTGGTACTCGACCTGACTGGAACTCTACCCACTAAACTCTACCAGTGTTCCGCTCACCACATACATAGTGGTGACTGAGAAGGCGGTTAGTTTTTCAATCAGCGACACAATTAAATATTACCTAGACATTATTAGTTTTGCCTCAACATGGTACATTCACCTCGACGCCCACGTGCTACCCGTGTAACCCAGGTGGTGCGCTAATGAGTGTCTCTCACGGGACACGAACCCTGAACCTCGCGGAATTTCCTGCCGACCAGCACTGCCAATTACGAGTATCCGATTCACATTTATCTAAGACCCTTAAGTGTTTATGAAAAAAAATCGGGAAATAAATTATTGAATCAGTATTAACTGTGTCATTGGTAAATAAACCTAAGTTTACCGTCAGGAATTTCAAAGGAAATCCTTGAATCGATTGATTATATTATGAATCATGAAGTTAGCTTTAAAGATTTTAAAAACTCATTGAGTCATTTCATATACTAATAATAAATATTCATTTTGTCCCTTTTCAGGATCTAATAAACAGGTGGAAGAGACTGTGAAGGACCCTTACTAACTTTTATATTAACTTTAAAAAAAACAGAATTAAACGATAACTCAGGACACATACACGAGATACAATTGCTTAAAGATGACATGACTTGTATTAAAAAAATAACAGAAAACCATTCGGAAACACGTTAGTCTATTACAAAAAAATATATCCTATTCCTACATCATAAAAAGCTTTCTCAAGTGCATCATCAATAATCACGTTTCCTAAAAATCAGACATTTAAAGCTGTCTCGTAAATCTTATTATTTTAATATGGGAACTTCGATCGAAGGTTCCGGATCAATTCCTTGGGGCCACAGAGAGCATTTGGCGTATTCCCAATACTATCGTAATCTGAACGTATCATTTGCACAAATACTGAAGACATATTTCGTTACGTTATTAGCTGCGCAAACAGAAACATCTAGAATGACTTTTGTTCTTATAGTGATACAATTATATATAGACAAAATAATAAAGGAAAATATAGAGTTCGTGTTTACGTACAGGTCATGAATTAATTTAAAACTAGGTATATTTATGTAGGACTATATTATGTAGGTTACTTGCAATTTTTTAAGGAAAAATTATGCCCCTACCTTAGGGTAAATTGTCTATCATAATTAGTCTGTTAATCGGTAAAATGAATGATTCAACTTATATTCGTTTTAATTTTTAATGGGTCTAATTTATTAGAGCTCTCTTTACTTTCTCTAACTAATAAAAACCGTTCAAAAATCCGCCGAACACTTTGAAACAAGATATGTACCGAAATTCGAAATGTAGCAACAAAAAGGTCCATCGACGCCTCTTTCAGTTCGGGACACGCCAAAAACAACGTTTGCGATGATTTATGAAGCAAATTAACGAGAATATATCCTCATTCCTGAACATCATTTCCTGCTAGAACGAACTTGCAGAGAGCCAAGCGAAAAAACGAAGGCAAAAATGCACAAGCTTTTTGAAATTCTGCGGCAAATTTTTGCGTTTAATCATGTGTGTCGGAAGAAACTTTTGCGTTACTTCGTATTGCAACGTACTAATTAGTGGCTTCTCAATGCTCCTATACGGATATAAGTAAAACTGTTTCATTTACTTATAGATAAATATTTTTTTAAGTAAGTTAAAAAAGGATTTTAAACATAACAGTATGAATTAATGAGTTAAAAAAAAATCTTCTTTAATTTTTTGGATCTCCATTTTGCAAGAAAATATTTAAAATCTACAACAGAATTCTTATGTTAACTTCAAAAGGGATATTATGCTTTTCTATAACATAAAATACTATGAAAAAGTTTAACGAATAAAGTTATCTCCTTACTAATAAATGTCAATACTAATTTATGCAGTAAATGGTAAAGGGATCGAGGGATGGAGGGATCGCTGCATCCGCATACCGCTAGGCTCGTGTTTCAATGTTTTTTTATTTGTGAAAAAAAAAGATTAAAAAGAAAACAAAAAAGTTTGCGCGCGAAGAACAAGTGTGGTGAACACATATTGGATACATCTTTACCATAGATTAATTATTATGACAGTTCCGTTATGTCAAATGTGTATGATTAAATAATTATGTCTTATATAAAACAAGCGTAGTATTTTTCAATTGAAATAATGGCATATGGCAGATACAACATATTATGAAAATATCGAATTTTATTTAATAAAGTATTGATATAACATCATATTTTTTAATTCTTTTCCGGCTAATTTATAGCCTATGGCAGACATGAACCTTGTGATATATTATAGACGTAACTTCTTACAACCTTACAATTTCACAAACCCTCAAACCTACAATTCTACCCAAATTTAGGAGTAACTCAAACAAATTTAATTTGACATCCTTCGATGCAAATCTGTCAAAATTACACATTGACAAAAAATGGACAAAATAATTATACTATGGACCCACTATAGGTCTACAAACATGAAGTATTAAAAAATTCGAGTAAAGCTGTACCTTACCCAAAACTTTGTATCTTACTTTTCCCGGCTAAAGAAGTAAAGTAAGAACCAAGTAATTCAAAAAATATTATAAAAAAAATATAGTTATCAGTTCAGCTGTAATCGAGTCGTTACTCGATAACTTACCAAAACATTGTGCCATTCATTTTTATATTATGTATGTATTAAAATATACAACACGAGACCAATCTACGTTTTATTCTTTGAGCATTGCCAAGTCATTCATTAGCCGGGTCGTTCATCTTCATTGCGACTGAAATAGATCAGAGCTTGAATTATCCTTTAAACTTAGTTAACTTTAAAATGTATACTTTTAATAACTTATTTTTTAATCTAAAAGAATTAAGCTTCGCGTGACAGTAAATTAAAAAGTTTATTTTAGTCTAGTTAACGTTTACTAAGGAATTTTTATGAAGCCTCATGTCTTAATGAAGTCATGGAAAGCTGCCTCGAACCGGGAATCTTAGGCACCCTCTCCCTCTATTCCTATATTTCCTTCTTGTATCCTTCCCTTGCATTTTACATATTAGGATATGCATTACATAAAGATTCCTTTCTTCCCAATTTTTTAAAATTCGATGACTAAAGGTAGTCCGCTCAGTTGCCATATCTTAAATACTTCTGTTTATAGGCTTATTTCTTGTTTAAAATGCCCGAATCTCTGGAAAGTGGTCTGTCAACAGAAAACCCTCATCACGTGTCGACTCTTCACCTCCACATGAAATTAGCAGCGAATTTTTAAAATTTCAGTTGCGCCTTTAAAGATGTTCAACCCTATATTTTAACTTTTTTTTTGTTTACGTGGTTTTGGAAATACATTTTTGACTTGAAAGTTACCATAGGTACTCTTTTTGTGGCATTGTTATAACCAAATCTCTTGGTTATTAATGCAACACCAACAGCAATGATAATATCAGTAGGGAATGAGTCAATCTGATTTCAAAATCTTAGGAGCGTCCACTCGATTTAAATCTTACCTTACACCCATAAAAAGGTTAAGTCTTTGCTACTCTCAATTGGCACAAATAGGCAAACAAAAGAGGTTTTTTATCGAGCATCTGCAACTGGACACCGAGATAACACCACAATGACTCCCGAACATAAATCTCCTTCCAGAAAATTTACAATTATTTTACGCAGTTTTTTTAAAGATAGATTATTGATCGTCCACCCTCGCATCATGAGCCCATTGTACGTAAAAGAGTGAATTTTTTCTGGTCATTTTAAGGGGCTATTGTAAAAAGATGGCCGACATAGGGGACATTTTTGCTTAATGGCGCACAGCTGAAGCTTTTTTGTTGTCACGCTTACGTGTGTTTTTGGGACTAACCGATGGTCAGATGTATTGGATTACACGAAACGCTTAAATTTTATAGGGCTTTTCAATGAATTCTCTAATTATACTCAAAGCTGATGTAACGTATCTTATTTATTGAAATTTGTTTAAAAAAAAGTATAATGAAGCATTAACAATTAACTTATCATTACATACTATAAAACAAAAACATACTAAGCTATAAGCTTACATAAGCTTATATCTTTAAAACTACGCAACCGATTTTCATGCGGCTTTTTTATCAGATAGTGATTCGGCTAGTACCTACATAAGTAGGCTAGTTTTCTGTTTTGTCACAGTATAATTTAAGTAACTGTTTCATTACTTTTATATCCTCACATATATGTGTGACTAATATCACCACTATCAATGTTCTATTTTCAATAATCTCTTCATACAAGTAACAGCTTTTCTAAAACCCTTTATTTAAAAATAGCTCCCATAACCCACGAATGCTTCCAATTCTCCACGATTTTAATGAATATAAATTTGTGTTCAGTTTCTGTGCTCAATGGTTTATTAATTTCATTATTATTTATATCAGTTTTATTAGTGGTACATAAATGTTTTGTAGTAGGTACAATACAAAACGTTTTACTACTTAGTCTAATTGAATAAAGACTGACTTTTGTGTATCCTGTTCAGAGAAAATATAGTGATTTGTTTCGTATAAACAAACAAAATTAAAGTCATAAATTGTAAGTTATGAACAATCTTATAAAACATCTAAGGAAATTTAGGTTGTCAGTTAAGACTTGGTATTAAGGCACCTACGGAGTACCTACAGTTATATAATAACTCTAGACAGTTAACTCTAGACCTTATGAAATAAACCCAGTGACCAGAACATCGTAAATCTAAACAACTTATGCATTACCGCAGACGATTGAACAATACAGGTGGTCGTAATGAAGTGACAATCCCGGGAACTTGGTGGCCACAGATAACATCTATTTGCCGCCTTAACTCACAGACTTCGCAAATTACTGCTTGCTTTGGCAGATGGAGATTAATTGTCTTTGATTTTAACTTACTACAAAAGATTGTCTGTGGTTTTTTTATCTGTTGCAGTTTAATGGCTTGTTTTTGATATTAATAGCTGTACGGTAAGTAACTTAGCATACGTTCCTATTTATGTATAGTTCTATATAAAGCTGCGTCCAAAAACGTTATCTTTCATCTACATTGAGATCCCCTCTTGGCAATTTGTTATCGAAAATACAAATCACATTATATTTTCACTTAAAACGGACACTCCAACCACGTAGTTAATTAAATTATAAAAACACCCGCATCGGTCATTTATATTAATTCTTTAGATAATAACTTTCAACGTTATTATTTTTAAAATTTATTTACTGCTAAACTAAAATTTATAATACCTACTTTAATTTACATATTTTCGTATAATTCTGAGTGAAACGTTTAATTATGTAAATCGTAATTATCACTTGGAATAAACAATTATGTTTGAACCGCAATAACAAACCAGAGATGTTTCACTTTATGGATAGAACGGTTGTACGTAATCTGTACAGGTGCAATTTTTTATCTATGTTTTTCGTCGCGCCATATGTCAATCTATGTGCCGTGCCAGTATAGGGTGTAAGGCGTTCGAAATTTAAACAGCAGCTGAACGTTCGGAAATAAATAAGAGGCCATGACACGCGCCGCGCGCCTCCCCTTTTATAATTATTTCATTTTATTTTTAAATTGTTTTTTCTGCTCCACAAAGATTCCCCTCTTTATGTTCCCAGTATGAAAACAATGTATTCCCCTTACGCCATTGGAGCGTACGTTGTTTTAAATTGGATACGGGTCTACTATAATAATAAATTGACGGTTTTAACCGGGCTTACGACTGCGTGAGTAATGGTAATTAAATTGATCCCCGCTTTTGTTTTTGTCTTATGTTTTTCGATTAGAACCAATTTAAATACATAAGTTCAACTCACAGATCCTGTAATAGTCTTTTGGTATTTTAATGTTTCTTTTTTACATATAGGCCTCAGAAATTCTATATTTATGTACAGTCGAAAGTTACCAGTACTCAGTATATGGAAATAAAGAAGCTGTTTTCATGTAATAAGGTGCCTGTAACAATGAGTAATGTAATATTATCTACAATTATAAATGCTCAAGAAGCTGTAACACAATATCAGAGGCTTTATCTAAGAAACCGGATCAGGCAACACGCGCCACCGAAATAGCCCCCACAGAATGCAATATTGACAAATCTTGCCGCTACGCTGAACCAACACACGGTGTATATTATCAAAATCCTCGGTAACACCGTCAATATATCAACCATCCTGTACTAAGGGGAACTATTTTTAAATACCCCATACGATTTTTTTCGTCGCGATATTTTTACGCGCGACCAGTTTGTGATGGCCTCTGTGTGAGTACGCGTTTAAGGTTGGCGAATAATACGAGGGAGGGTTATTTTAAATTGGACGGTTTTTAATATCTTTGTTCGTAAGCGCGTGCGTCGAGTGGCGCGCGCGCCGCGTCACTCTTTATCTTTTTTATTGGGGGAAGTGAGCCAATGATTGTTGCTATATTTTGAGATAAAAAGTAGGGGAGTTTTTTATTTCTCGCGGCGTGAGAAGTTTTTTAGAGGCGTGGTGTGGTTGGTACATAATATGATAATTTTAGATGGGCGGAATCAAATGTTTGTGTTTAAATTTAATGCCGTATTATATGGTATAATATACGGAATAACTTACAAACACATGGTTATATCGTGTGTAGAATTTTTTATCAAATATAATAATAATATTGTTTTATGTAGTGTTAAAACGGTGAAGAAATGAAGAGAATTACATTAAGAGAAACGCAAATGCGTTATTAATTCAAAAACTAAGGAATAATAAAAAACAGAACAGAATTAAACCAGGGGATTTCTACTCCTTTCCTCCAACTGCACCTCAAGCAATGACATCATTTACAAGATGCCAATTTACTTACGAATTTAGAATCATCTACAATACAGAGTTATAAAATTTCAAAAACTTTTCGTGACCATACATAAAAAGGTTTTATTAGAAAGTTTCCTTAGTATAAAATGCTTTGTTAGGTGTAATAAAAATACGTAGTCAACAAAAAAAACTGTCCTAAAAATATTTCATCGATATATCATAGAGGCATAATGTAGGATCAGCAAATACGTCCCGTAATTGATTTACCTTCGAATATTATATTACCTTGTTTGTTCGTACAGCTAGATAATTGAGTGTTGTTAGAGTTCCGATACCAAAGTGGGAGCGATCTTTGATTCATTTCCCACCAGTCTTGGATAATTTCAAGATGATCCTATTTAACCTAGTTCATTTTTATATTTTAATATACTATATATATCATTATTATTACACACACTATATGATTAAAGATGATTTTTATTTTTTTATATATCTATTGTAAAATATCTGAACGAATTGTGTCGGTGCCATGTATATCCTGGGAGCCTGGGTAAAATATTTTGTCAATCACCTTATTATAGAAATAAATTATTATTATTATTAACGTTACTATTTCTATTTTCTGCACTCATGACTCAGTAACTAAGAAGTAAGTATTCTTTTCTCTTCTAAAAAAATATTCTAACTCTATCTTTTAAATACTTTCTTAGATTTTTTCATATCGAATAAGCAGACATTTGGGCGCGATCCCGCTTGATGGTAAGCTAAGATGCGGCCTAGGAGCTAGCCTATTTATTTTCACCTTAAAAGATCCAAGTCGTAGAAGCTTGGAAAGACGGATGCTGGTAGAGAGTTCCACTCCTTAGCGGTACTCGGAATGAAAGATTTGGTGAACCGACTTGTACGTGATAAAGGCGTTTCAACCACGTACCTAAGGATGGACTCGCTGTTCTCCTTGATGTTCGGTGACAGAAAGGGAAAGGAGGTATGAGGTCATGAAGTTCAGATGCACACAGATTGAAGTTATTCTCAGATTTAATGTACCTACCTAATTATAATGCAGTAAAATATATCTACCAAATTTTCGTTTATTAGATAATATATACTTATATACCTATTTGTAATTAATACTTTGAATAAAATATGTAATTATTTCGAATATAGTTAATTTTGTATTCGTCTGGAGAGACTGTCTAAAGACTTTTAATACCTTTCTTATCGAATATTAAAAATAAAAAGGATACGATTTTATTCAAACAATAACTTGCTTAAATATTACATTGTTTTAATATACATAGACAGTCATACAAAATAACAACTCGAATAAAACGTTTACTAGTTGTATTAAAACAGTGAAAACCCATTTTCATTGGTCGTAAAAATATCGCAAGCTTTTAGCCGACGTGGAGAGAGGGAGCCCGGTTGCCTAGCAACGGCCGACCCTCGAGGGGAAAAAATTGGTAAAAATTCGGCCAACGAATGGACGGTGATTTTTTATGGCATCATACATTTTTTCTACAGGGCTACGACGCTTCGGAGACGGGGGACCGCGCGTGTGTGCGGTCGTACAGGGTGTGCTGATTATATTAAAGTCAAACATATCTTTATTCAACTAGGCTGCATATAGTAGCACTTTTGAATCGTCATGGTAGGTATTACAAAACATTTACCACAGACCTAAACTCGATATAAATATTAAAAATAGCAATAAGCTGGTTGTAATATCGTTGGCTTCGAGAATTTGTATGGCTGACTTTCACATGGCTAAAATTAATTTTTTATTGATATGAAATTAAATAAAAAAAATTATGTTTAGTCACATGTTTTTTTTTACAGAGTCGATTTTAACTGAATTTTATGACTGTTAAAAAACTACCTGGATGAGAACAAAACTGCGTGGCTAGTAAGTACTTTTATCTATGTATCTAGTATCAATAAATCTCTGACATAAGTAATAAATAAATTAAGAGAATTCATATGAAATTCCTTAAACCATTTTGATATAGAGTGTCAAAAAATATCCAAAATATCTTAGGAGTTTTCCTTTGAAAATATTAACAGAACACTCCGTATAGTGTCCGAAAGTCTCCGAAGAGTGCTAAATCGCGTTGCCAATGTGTGAGTGAGTGGAGGCTGCAAATATTATAAGTATGGATTTTATCGACCTCTCCCTCCGACGCCACCCTCACTTGTACGCGAGAAAAAATATCCTCAGAGGGAGTCTAAAGTTATGACTTGGAGGGTATTTTGTTTTATGCGCATTCAGAAAGTAATTTGGTGATGTGATCGATGTAGAACGACTGAGGACTACAAGAAAGTTCATATCAACTTTTGAGACGACGGATTGGCGCAGTAGTTGCGTTTGAAAGAAAATATATTAGGTATAAGAATTATTAATTTAGCTAATGATAATCTAACTAAATTAATCGTTAATGATATATTCTGCTATATAAAACATTTTTGGGCTCACTAAGTTATTTCAACGTATTGTGCCGTAATATTGAAACGCTATTCAAATTCAAGTACAACTTAAATCGGTCTACTTACGGTAATACTTTTGACTTTGACTTTGACTTTGGTCCAATTTGACAGTTCGCCATACAAATCTGTCAAAATTAGTCTGACAAATGCTTAAATGTAATAAACATCTGAATATGTAGCCGTAAGTCCAGAGGACTTACGGGACGTAGGACGTAGGAAATTTAGACCTTCATGTAAATTTAGAAACTGACTGTTACTTTGGACGTATTATTCGATTATCCCTTATATTTATAAAATTATAATTTTAGCTTTAAAGTAACACTTACCGTCATTATTGAAGTGTAAACTATTATAATAATTGGATAACAATTCCCTGTAAAAATAACGAAATA
Organism: Eurema mandarina; assembly: GCA_018238005.1. Classification (NCBI taxonomy): domain Eukaryota; kingdom Metazoa; phylum Arthropoda; class Insecta; order Lepidoptera; family Pieridae; genus Eurema; species Eurema mandarina. The sequence goes on along the minus strand of DWAJ01000130.1, from coordinate 27,078 downwards.
TTGTAAGTTTACCCTCTACTGTCACCCGTGTCAGTATGGAGAACCATTGTTAGACACCCCTTTTGTCAAAATCCGATTTATCCAAATATTATGTCGCTTTCAAAATAATGATACCTATGTACCTATATATACTATGTTTTATGTTTCTAAACATGTATTAGTCGAAATATTTAAATATGAAATAGAAATTATTCCTTAATTATCAGGAAGACGTATTCTATATAGATGTCTTCATTACATAGTATAAAACAAAGTCGCTTTCTTTTAGGTAACCGATTATCATAGGTACGGGTTTCTTATCATATTGACTGATTAAAGAAGAAGGTTTATATGTATATTACATACATAAATGCCAGAAAATTTCTAGTTTGGTATGAAGTAGAAAACTGATAAAAAGAATCATTGAAATGCAGGATTCTTTATCATTTCTCATCAACGAAGGTTGAAACTAACATCTTTCTTTATGTCTTTTTTGCATATTTATTAAATTATAGAAAGGTGATGTTTATGCATTTACGCTATACTCTGCGAAACTACTTATCAGATTTAACAGATTTTCTTAATCATTACTACTTTTGCTATGTCATCAAAGAGCGATATTTGTCTATCTACAAGTCTAAGCCTGAATCGCATTCTTACCCAGGTGAAACCTACTTCGTTATAATATTTCTCAAACATAACTATCTCAACACAACAACCTCTTATATAATATTATATCCCCAAAATAAATCAATACTATATACTTTACCCTAACCTATCGAGTTACAAAAAAGTGTGGGTGAGAATTTATTAAATAGTTAGGCGAAGGGAAAGGGTTGATTCCCCTGTCAATCCGCCATGTTTTATTCATGCGAGCGAATCACGGCCGGAGCGAAACGAGTCTTATTTTTACATTTACTTTTATACTAAACTAGAGGACATGTCAGATTTTTCTGTCAAAAATTTTCCCGCCAATTATTCGACTTTTTCTCTCTGTAAAAGCCATCCTTGGACATCATGACCCTTGTAAAAAAAGAATTGGCAAAATTGGTTCAGGCGTACCTGCTTGAGCACCCAGCACTTTTGCCATTCATTTTTATACTCCCTAAAGGTAGTACTTACTATATTTATTGGTGAGACTATAAAACAATAAAAAAATGTTTGAATTGTATGTAACGAGCGTTACATACAACAAATTCCATATGGATAATATTTGTCCAACCCATTGTATGGTCATACTGCGTATGTATAGTTGCCAATTATACCGATATTCTTACTTAATATAGAGGTAATGTTTTTATTTTTAAGGCGTTGTAGTCAGTAATCTTCAAGTGTCCCATTGATAATTTTTAACATTCTTTTACCTGTAGGTTTTCTGTAAAAAACAACAAGAATTAATATCGTTTTACGGGAGTGAAAATCCTCTCACACAATTAAGAATTTATCTCGACATAGCAATTCAATTGTAAGTAATTTGTTTGATATATAGTAAGTAATGTTCTTTTAAATGTATCCTCTGTCTCATATTTATGTTCAAGTGTATATAATAAAGTGTGATAAATAAATAAATAAAATAAAATAAATAAGTATATATAATAGACTTTTTAACTTCCATGCAAGGTGTAAACGCAACTTCTAACTGCAAATTCCTAGTAGTGCACATCTTTTTTATTTCCCCAAATCTCTCTTGAATTAGGTACCTTACTTTTGTCATTACAGTGCAGGTGTGAACCTGTCCATCGATCAATTATGGCATTTACTACCGACTCCATACAACAAGAATATTCCTAATCGCCTTTAAAAAGCACAAAAGATTGTAAAAAAATCGCTTCGCTGAAATCGAATGACCTTAATTCTGTAGTCATAAGGTTCATGATAGCTTATTTGTGTCTACGTGAATTGTGAAATCAATACTGTATTAAAAAACGTATAGACGGATAAAAAAGCTCGTTTATCTTAAATTCTTGTCAGTAATTGACGCGTGTGTCGCTTTGCCGAATACTTGCTATACAATTAATACACGTTTTGTCGTTTTTTTTTATTAATTTTGTACCATACATAGGTTAAGGTTGTATAGGTTAACTTTTTTTTTAAATCGCTCGATTATTGAATCCTGTTTAATATTCAACCTTCGCCCACGTGGAAAAGTGACTTTGGGCAGCATTTTTCAAAAAGCCTAACCCGCGCCAACAAACTCTCAGCAAGTTCAACGTGATTCTTTAAATTGCCATAACTTTTTGATTTATCAACCGAATGACATGAATTAAACACTAAATGTTGAGTGAAGCTTACCACAATATCATTGAAAACCCCATCTAGATAGAATAAGCCGTTTCTAATATTAGCGTGCACAAACAAACAGATAAACAGACAAACAGACAAAAATTCCAAAAATGATTGTTTTGGGTTCTATTGCGTTAATAAAGGTCTCCTATAATATTCTTTCTCATATATCTTACAAGTACAAACAGCGACTCGTTACGTTTTTATTATATGTATAGATTACGATCTCATAACTTATTAGATAATCGTTTTTTTACTTCTAATATCAACCCACCACCACGTTTCGGTACGAAGGTAATCACCATCAAGTCTTTAGTCAAAATTGACTTATATTGTTTCATTTCAAATTCCGACTTAATCCACGATCCTTTTAATGTAATAACAGTAATATCCAAATGAAAAAATATTTGAAAATTTTACGTACCTATAAGCGCAGTAATTAATGTAACGGTCCATATTGCCCGCCTCGCATAAATCGCCGTCAAGGGGTATTTTTGAGCCATTTTTAATTTATCTGCCCCCAGCCATTATTTCGGGCGAGGGGTCAATGCATCGGTCACTTTATGTGCACTCAGTGCATTTTATTGCCGGTCTAAATTTTGAACAGCTTCATAGCCCTGCATTTCCTGTGTCCATATTTCATGTCACTTTTTATGCCAATTCTTGCAAAATGTACTTACTATAAGAAATTCTCGTTTTTGCTTTTAATTTAAAGCTTGCAATACTGTTAACTTAAAAGAATTGTGCTAGTAGTATATAATGATTAAAATTGAAGACAAGATATATCTGAAATGAACTTATGTAAAGTCTATTTATAGTAACTTATATAGACATCACATAGTTTTTATGATTTTGAATAACATTTTTTTGAGACAGCAAATCTACTAAAAGCAAATTTACCTAAACTGCATAAGGAGTTTGGTACACTACAATACATCATTTTCAGTTTCAAACTTTATAACAAACTAGCTGTGCCAGCGACTTCGCCCGCGTAGAAAAGTGACTTTGGGCAGCATTTTTGAAAATGCCTAACCCACGCCAACAAATGTTCAGCAAGTTCAACGTGATCCTTTAAATTGCCATCACTTTTTTATTTATCAACCGATTGACATGAATTAAAGACTAAATGTTAAGTTAAGCTTACCATAATATATCATTGAAACCCCCATCTAGATAGGATAAGCCGTTTGTGATATTAGCGTGAACAAACAAACAAACAAAAATTCAAAAAATCATTGTTTTGGGTTCTATTGCGTTAATAAAGGTCTCCTATAATATTATTTCTCATATATCTTCCATGTACAGACAGCGACTCGTTACGTTTTTATTATATGTATAGATGAAAAAACTCTTCATCCGAAAATTTCCCTTAACCGAAATGATCTCACCTCGTGTGACCGTTAACCTTTGCTCCAAGATCCAAGAAGTGTGCGATCTGACCGTTAGGCAATTTAATTCTATACAATCTATTGACCCGGAACCTAAACATCTTCCCGCGTTCTTAAACGATCTAAAATAAATCAAATATCGAACACTAGCAGTTCGACGTTTGAAAATGTGTCAAAATCGAACCAACGGTCGATGGACAATGGCCGCCAATATACGGTTACATTTCATTCGATTTTACGCCAAAAACGTAACAATGTACAATTGTTCGAAAAAGGGTAGATTTTGGTAATCTCCTTAATGGGGTGTGTGAAAAGATTATAAATTAAGTTTCTGCAACAAATAAAAGTGACCCCTGCTTTTGTTGTAGTGTCAATGTGTGTGACTGTGGTCATTGTGCGTGACCCCAGGCTTAACACCAATTTGCGATTGCTTCAATTCACAGCCGTGATCGTCTCTTAACACTGAGGCTTTAAATTTTATATAGGCCATCATTATTGAATGCATTTTTTCAACAGTTGTCGGAAACAACGTTTATTTTGATAACAATGCAACGCGCGTCATTATTGTATTTAATCTCGCTTAATCCACATAGATGGTTCAAATAAATAAATATAGTATATACGTATAGAAATTGATAAATTAAAACATTTTGTACAGTTAAACTTCATTAAAAATTCATATATTTCCATAAAAAGTTTAAATCATTTTTAAGAAACTGCAAATCATCGGAAAGTACTTAGATTTTTCAGGTTAATTAATCTGCTTCCAAACTTACCCAACAATCAAAATACAGCTGCAATTTTAACTAAACGTAGATATCTAGGCTCAAAAAAATCGATCGAAATTCAAAAATTACACCCGTGACATTAGTGTAATTTTTCAAAAGTGTAATAAATCGTTGACCCTCGACCATTTTGACCCCAGCATGCTCTGGACAATGGGCCCAGCGTCTTGGGGCGGCTGACCCGTAATCATGGACACCATTACAAAGCTTATTGAGATACCATAAATTATAAATCACAATTTACAAAAATAAATCGATCGACTACGCAGCTTGCTTCGCTCATTTTGGTTTGCCGGTTTATTTCGTTTTACTACCATTTTAGTATAAAAAAATATCTCTATACGAATCGCATGTAAAGTTCTCAAAAACGTTGTTCGAAAATGTATGTAAACTTAATATTAACACTTAGAAAAGACTTATGTAATAAACGAAACGCGTACATTATATCATTATATGTATTATGTATGATTATATAAAACAAGAAAGAGCTGACGTAAAACTTGCAGCATTTACACACAACAAAAAACATATACACTTTACTCGTAAAAAGATAACATTTCCACAAAAAACTGCCACCCCAACGAAAACTCCGGGATCAAATGTCAAAAAACGAACCGTGAAAAAAGCGAACAAGTGTAAACATACCTCAATCAAGTGGAATTAACGCGATTCATTAATAAAAACCTTTTAAAAAACGTGAGAGAGATCGGTATCTTTACAAAAAGCCACCCCATAATAACGCGGGGTAAAAAAGACCCCAGCCGTGGGTCGCTAAAGCGTTTTATATCCAAAAAACTGAGGGTTTTTATTCTATATGCGATAATGCTATTAGATAGGGACCTTGTTTACTAATAAAGCTACCAATCATTTGGACTGTTTAATTGACAGAATACAAAAAAGGGTTCCAACACTGTGGTTAGTCTGATTAGGTTGTCACTTCCAATATGAATTTAGGTAAAGAAAAGATTTGGAGTCGGAAACATTAATAGCAAAATGTCAATTTAATCATTAAAAAGTGCTTATAATATAGCAACATAAAAAATAAGCATTAATTTTTTTCTTTTTTTAATGCGAAAGGATAGATGCTTCCTTGCATATATTTAAAGTAATTCAGAACCAACAAAAGCGTATTAATCTTAAGTACAATCTTAATACTTTTTAAGACCTTTCCATTTCGCTACTCTAAAATAGAGGTTATAAAAAATAATTCCCTTTCAAGTATTTGTTTGTGCAAAGTCCTTCTGAGAATATGCAAAATGTCAATCGGCTACTGTATTTGCTGGGAAATAAAAAAGTAAGAATAGAACAATGAGGTTTTATTTGTTGTTTTTATGTTATACATTTGCGTGTGGTGGAATACTTACCGGAGAGATTTAACCTTTTGAAGTTTCTACGAGATATTTTATATTTTTGTTAAAAAAAACTACATTTTATAAATTATTAATGAGGATAAAACTATACGTATGTCATTTAATCATTATAAAGATTTACATAACTAATACCTACGAAATGTTTTAGTATTTCTGACTTAGTAGACAATTTTTTATCTACTTATCCGGTTTTGAAATTGATTTTTAATAAAAGAAATCCTTTTTTCGATATCTTTTAGGTGTTCAGTTTTATTTATACTGTGTTAGTCGATAAAATCAGGTTTTTTTAATAAAATCAGGGGACCAACCAGTAGGTATACAATAAACTAATATCACATTATGGCAAATATTAAACATATGAAAAAAAAAACATTTTATAAAAGAGCATAGAGATCTTTGGTGACAGCTTAATATTCAATACTTTTTGGTCGGTTTTACTTTTTTTCTCGGAAGAGGAAGCTATGCAGCTGCGTCTCGTGCCTACTTGAGCTTTTTGCATGTGCATTTAAAAATATGGCCGCTCTATTTTTTTGAGAATACCAGAAATAGATATTTTACAGGTTTATATTTTTTTATTCAAAGAATATTTATTATAATATATTTTTATATAAACGTGCATTTTTGCAGCTTGATGATTAAATTAAAGGGTTTTAATGTGTAATTTTTGTATTATATAAGGATTAGATCTTTATATCCACAATTGACTTAAATTTATTATGAATGATGCGATTCTTAACTCGGCGCATGAGCAGCGTTCAAAACCTTTTTAATAGTTCCAATTTAATTTTGCATTCTTAAACCAGAAGCTATTATAACGGTAACAATACAATAATTTGCAAAACACAAAATGGCGGAAAACAATCACCCTTATTGCGCGCCATAAATTATTTTATTTTAACCGAATTCGCTTTTCAAACGACTCTCACTTTTTGCCACATCTTTTTTGTTTCCGGTAGCGAGAAATTGACACGTGGCTGTTGTTAGTGAATTTGTAACGAATTCTACAATTTTATGGCCAATAAAGAAGCTTGGAACTACTCTTCCTTGTTATATATGCGAGTTTATAGGAATTTTTAATATGTTATCTATATTTCAATGATATAGGAATACTCGCGAGAGTTTTTTAAAGTATATTAGGTATACAAACAATTAGACAGATTAGATATATAGGTAACCTTATCTGTCAAACTGTAAAAATTGCCTTCAGAAATGTCAAAAAGCCCGCGCAGAAAATATTTTTCGTAAGTATATAAATTAAATATTAGGTATCTGTTTGTACTTGTTTTGTGGTTATACAAAACAAACAAGTATTTCAATATCAATTATCCACATGTATGTATGACTTGTAACTAAAATATTATATAAAAAGCAGTTGGTACATTTGCGTCATATCAACAAATAATTGTTTCCAAGCCATAGGCGCAAGACCTTGGTCGTTGATACGTAATATATTTCTTTAATAATTGAAAAACGGAAAATTTTCCACTATTTATATAACAGACTCTAGAAAGACGTTCGTTCACATAATACAAAAATTAAAACTTCTACAAAAATATTTAGTCAAATGATGTGACTTTATTGTCCTCGTATATTTTTTCATTGAGAATATTTTTTCCAATTTACGTAAGTTTTGTTTCTTTTTTACACATTACCAAGAGGCAAAATAAACGAATATTTGTACAGGTGAAATCTGGTTTTGTACAATATTAGAATAGGTACGTCGTTGGCTTTACTTTGTAATTTAGTTTCAGATGTCTCATTAATTATGTAATATTGAACGAAATCTGTATTGTTATTAGTGTTTTGCAAAATTTCTGGTTTTACCTAATTAGATAGATTAGAATATATCTATCTATACGACAGATTTGTTGTTTTTGTTTACAATTTTAACACACTTTATTTATTGAAAAAAGAACTCAGCAGTCATATATTTTTATGAATGCGAATAAGTTTTGTATTACATGAAACCTATTTGGAGTATTTTTGAATATAAATCCTATTAAAAAGGAACTTAAGACGATATACTGTATGAACATATAATAGGTATATAGTTTATGTAAAAATAATTTAACTATTTATAATTATCAATTCACTATTTTAATTACGAATACATAGTATGTTCTATGACTGCGTTTAAACAGAAAGAGGCTTTGGTTTTTGGAAAAATCGTCGCCATGTTATCCTCGTACGAGATCGGCTCATTCATATTATGTGAGGGAGGCTGGCGAGGGAGTCGCCCTCTCTTGGGATAGATTTGAAGGTACAATCATTTTTTATGCGAGGGGAATAATGCCAATGGCTGTAACACACTGGGCAATCAATGGTAAGAAAAAAAAATATTTTATATAACCTTTAAATCTGAAGAAACATGTACCTTTTTAGCAAATTTAAAAAATAATAGATGATATACTAACCATTGAGTTTATCACAACAGTCATGAGGACATTTCTATAATAATACTAGTGACCCGCCCGGATTAGCTCGCATATTATATGCAAGTATGCATTTAAACCTTAATCTTCAATCACTCTATCTATTTAAAAAAACTGCAAGAGAATCGGTTCTGTAGTTTTAAATATTTAAGCATACATCCCTATGAATGCTTAAATTCTTTAATATCCCTATAAAGGGAAAGAGAAAGCGGCTTTGTATTATACTATGTAGTGATATTCGAAGGGAAATATTTTGTACTACAATTCAGTGTGCCCTCAGCCTACCCTCAGCCCTCCGTAATAAAGAGCGTGTCTCGCAACTGCCATAAAGGCTGCTCACATTACTTTTTACTCAGCGATAAGGCACTCCACTATAGCCTGCGCATACTTCCAGCAGATCGCCGACCGGAAAATGAGAATTCGACTCGCGAGTGCCATCTGATATTACATTCTTTAACATATTAAAGACTGGATGTCACCTAATACCACTATTTTCGGATTAAAATATAGGCCTATGTTTTATTCCCATGTATATGCTTTATTGTAAATGTTCATTATAGTCTATTTGGTCTATAGAATATCAAACAGACTTACATAGCTTACCTATGTGTTAACTTTAGCGTTTATAATATAGTGTCATATTAGTGAAGATAGCGTATCGATTGTCGATTAGTAGACCGAGCATGTTAGAATAGCTAACGTTAAATTTCATCAGACCTAAGACTTTGTAATAGATAATATCTGGACTTTGGGATCAGCTAAATAAATAGTAATTTATTTTTCCTATAAATCGTATTCCTTCTTTTATAAAAATACTGGCGTCTTAATGGTGCGTAAAAATAAAATTCAACATCATTTAATTACTACTGAAACGAATTGCTAGACATAGACATGAAAAAACATTTTGTACATCAACCGCCATGGATATAGATTTATATTTGAAATATATTTGTATAGGTTTAAATCTATGTTATACATAACAAACATTGCTATAATTTTTTACATAATTACGTAATCGTTACCTTTTTTCCGTTAATAAAGTCGAGATATTAAGTCAAAGACAACAACGCAATTCAATAGTGACAAAATTTCAACCTAGGTATAAGAAAACAAATGAAATAATGTTTCGAGCAATTAGCGTTCTTTAGCTTAATTATATTATTGGTTTTGGCGCCGACAAAGAAAGAATATCTTGTTTACTTACTAATGAGGAGTTTTGTGACAATGCATGATAGCTCTCGTAGGAAAGTAAATAACTTCAAAGTAAATATGTATTCTATGACTAGCTGCGCCCGGCGTTTGGACCCGTGTACCTTCTAATTTTAAGGCAAATCTATATAGTGGTTTTGCGCGACAGACTAAGTCCCTACATCCATTTTTTCATCATGCTCCAAAGTGTAACTTTCTAATGTAATTTTGTTTAAAAAAAAAATATTATTATTATTCATCCTTAATTCGTGCAGAGATATAATAACCGAGTAACAAAGTACCTACCTAGTAGAGTTGCGTATGGCTGCTTATTTTGTTGAATTTGTTGAAGGTGCTATAAGATTTTTAGGACTGCCATTATAATAGATTTTGTTAGATTAGCTCAAGATAAGTTTTATATAATAAAGGCGTAATTATGTAGAAAATTTTGTTCATAATCATAGATAGTATAAGACAAAGTAGCTTCTTTCTGTTCCTATGTATTTTAATCTTTAAACCTACGCAATAGATTTTCATACTTTTTTTATCAGACTGTGTGAAATTCAAATAATATTATATAACCATATAAAAATACATGAATAGCTATGACTTTTTATGGTATTGTTTCCAAAAGCGATCTTTCTTACTGCAACAATACTTTTAAAATGCTAAAAACAAAATGTAGAGTAAGTAAAACATAAAATCGTAAAATGCAATATAGTATTCTCAAAAATAGGTTACAACATGGAACTGCGCCAATGTATGTTTCAATTAGGTCTTGAAATGAAATGTTCTCTACTTGGGTTATGTCTTAGGATACCTATAAGAAAAAGTTATTAAACGCTTCGGTATAGAAGAATTAGAGATACGGTGGTAGAACCAATCTGTTAAAAGGAAATAGGCTCTCGTGGAAGAGAGTAGGTAGCGTCTTCGCGAATCAGTCCATGTCAGGATGCACGGAGGAACATACTGATGTTAACCTACCGAGGTTATAGTCGGTAGTGACACCATTTCTTGCGAATTAGACATAACCCTTCTCCCCCGAGAATACCGCGGTATCCATAAGATTCAGAGCAGACTAGTGGTTAAAAATTCCGAAATAGCCACCAAGTTAGTTCCTCCTTCCCCAAATCTAAAAACAGAGTAAAATAATCCTACCCCTGCAATACGGCGGTGGAATCGCCATTGATATTTTATTTTCCTTCCCACCAGACCTTATCAAATTATGTATTCTTGTCAATAGTCAATATATCGTCCGATAACCCGTATATGCTTAACGCTTATAACACTTTTATGCAGTTGTCCGCTAGAACATTAAGAACATCAAATCATTTAACTATAACAGGATATTAAGATCTTAAAGATCTTAATATTATTAGTAATAATATTAAGTTTAAAATGCATACCTTATTTTATTGCGAATCTAAAACAAATTTGGTTTATCAACGGTCTATTACATCCTAAAAAACTGTTAAATTTTATACATAAAATAGTTATACATTTCTTCTTTCGTTTTTATTTTCCGTAGGTTATAGTTGGTACGTTTACACAAAAATAATATACCTAATGGAATTAAAGATAAGATTATAAGTATAGTGTATGCTAAAACAAGTTTAACGTTGTATTGTATTAAGCATTGTTTTAATTCTTATAACATATTTTAATTTTAAAAAACAATTCAATAACCTATTGCTACCGAAACCCAATGTTAAGTGGCATTAGAATCTAATTATAGAAGGTCAAACGTTCGCACAATGCGTGAATAAATTGTTTATTGTTTGCTATTTATTCAAAATAACTATTACGCAAAACTTGTTTTTTTAACATGACATTGCGTGCGATTGTCACATTGTTTTGTTCGCTCATTAATATTTCATTTGTTTCCGTATAGGTAACAATATAACCCCGCGCGGTAACCTATGTAGTTGTAATTTTCCTAAAACACTAAATTGTTTAATAGGTTATCCTCAAAAGTAGCTTAATATTGTAGTAAGTATATAACTGTTAAATGTCTAAAATACATCAAATTGTGTGCGTTATATGTCCTTACTATACAAAATTTTGTAATTAATATCCTAACAGTCGTTTTTTGAAGTTGACATCAGAAAGTATCCAAATCCTGTAGTAAGTTCGTTGTTAATTTTTTATTAATTATTTTCATACGCCTACATAAGCCCGTTAAATGTTCAAAATACATCAAATATAAAAAATAACGATCTTTTTACTTCAGTGATAAGAAAAGTCACTTCAGTAGTCAGTTAATTTCCCAAAAACTTCATATTCGATAATAATCGTTTTGCAAAACCCTAAGATTCTAACTTAAATAGAAAATTTGAAAATAGAACTTACATTCTACGTTCCTTTTTTAAACGTCACCCTGCTATTGGCTGCCGGGGCCGCGTAAAAAGCTCGACGCCCCTTCGCGCCTGCCCTTTTTAGCTTTTTTATAGAACACGTTTTTTATACAAATACATATGTTACATACGTCTTCATATGAGGGGTAGTAATACATAATTCTAGTATATAAACAACTATTAGGGCATATAGAAATATAAATACTGTCACTTTTTAGTAGAGTTTGTAATAGACTATCAAATATTTTATACTAAACTAATGTATAATTATTATTGTGGATTGATCTAGAAAATCAGTTTCTTTAACCGAAATGTAACGATCACTTTCCGCTTAATGGTAATTATTCCGCTGTAATAAAAGTGAAAGCGACATCAAAATAGCGAGTTAATAAACAAACATAAAAATCGCATTATCGTATTAAGAGCACAATGGGAAAACAATCTCATTTGCGTGCGATCCCATTTATTGGCAGATAATACAAAACAGCTAGATTTATAACAATAACGGCGCGCCCTGACTCGCTTATTTTTTATTATTAATATCGCATAAACAATAACTTAATAACTTGATCCCCACCCACGGTAGCTCGATTCGTATTGGCGCGGATAAAAATAGGCTGTGGGGGTGAGAGAGGGACGCGCGTAGCGGCCGATACGTTCGTCTCATTCGCACTAGAAAACTCGTCGCGCGCTATGTATCGATGTTTGGGGCATAAAAATTGACAGATTTTTTTTCAGTTCATTGTGAGACGCGGTGACGAGCACACGTCTTTCAGGCGCCCTTGCGTTAACTTGTCTACATTAATTGTAAGCTTTTCCATCGTGACGTAGTTTAAGTGTCAAGTGAAGTTACTGTTTGTTTATGAAAACTATATAAGTGTGTTTATAATTTTGTGAAGCATTATAAGGGGAAGGTGAGCGTTGTTTAATTATATCTATGAATTAATATTTAGAATAAAACTATTGAAGCATTTACTTTATCAAAGTTATAACAATGGATTTACCTATAAGGAAATGTTTACGTTAAAATGTACTAGACGAAGTAGTAAAATATTATGTGCCTAAACAGACAAACATGCGATCGCCGTGACAATACTTCTACGTGACCTAGCAATTTACATTTTTTACTATTGCAACTAAAGCAAAAATGTGTTACTATGTATGTTTTATATTTTGTGTAGCTCAAATAGAAAGTTAGGTACGTAGTATGTAGCTATTTATATATCAATTGTGTGAATATATTTGACTTTGTATATTGTGAAAACTTTCCAAATAATATGTTAACAATTAGCTGACTATTAAATATTTAGTTTTGTTAATCAGAAAGTATTAATAACAAAAATTGTATACTATTTAAATAGTATAAAATATCAGGGTTGCGCATCGTGAGTTTTTCTACGCTAGATACGTATCGCTGCAGTATACTGCATTATTCTACGTTTAATAAAACGAGGGCTGTCTAACGCAAGTATTCCTTGCCCTAGGTATGCTTAGCTGCGCTTCCCCCGCTGGCATGGCGCCCGCGCCCCATGCGCACGCGCCGACCTGGGGCAATATGCTGCAACAACCATCCATCATTGTAAGTATTATGCATAACATATCATATAGCATATAATTCTATATTAACTCTCATGATAGACTTCATTGAAATATACAATTAATATCTTCTGTAGCTAAGGGAATGTATTCGATTGTAATTATTTTAGTTTTAGTAAAAAGTTATCAAGTCTCTATATAAACATAGTTAGGTTTCACTGTACGCTAACTAGTATTATTGCAATCGTATTTGTAAATTTCGGATAGCTCAAAAACAAACTAAACAATTTAGAGCGATAGTAAAACGATATTCCAATTTTTTAAATATTTATTTTGTAATAATCAAAGAGTAATTAGCAACTTGAAAGGAGCCGACGTCGTTGAAATCAAATAAAATAAGCGGCGATTTTTATAACTAATTAAGAAGTCATTAGATGTGACCCGCATTATTTAATTACATTTTTAAAAATTGAATTCTAACATTAGACTTAACGCGATTGATAACTTGATTGTGATTATTAAGTATGGGCTATTGTTACAACATTGTTATTTATTTTTAGAAATCCGAACCAATGGACGATGGCAGCTTTGCAAAGGAGCAAACGAGCGGATTTTACTCAGAAGGCTTTCACAGTGCTTCGCCTTCATCGTCAAGCAAGGATTCTAACGGACACTCGCCACGAAGCGTCGGCAGCGCCGGCGAGCAATCCTCTTTCTATGACAATATGTCTCTTAAAGCCAAAGCGAATCTAGGAATGCATCTAGACGCCTACCGCAATGGTATGCCATACAGCTTACTCACGCCGCCTGGATTTGAAAACAGAGCCGTAGAAGAGCGAGGCCCTTCACCTGGGTACGACACGTCATATTCTCCAAGGTCCTTAGCACCCCCTACTCATGTTTCAACCCCATTGGCACGTGCTGATGCTACCCCACCTAAATCACCAATAACTCCTTCTTCCCCTGATAGAGACGATCGAAGAGCATTTGAACGCTTTCATGACTCCGGTTTCGACGGTCAAAACAAGAACGACGGTGATGAGGGCAGGGAAGGATCTGGTTTTGAAGATGATTTCGATGATGAACCCGGTCTTAGGGTCCCTGCGGTAAACTCTCATGGAAAAGTTAAAACGTTCAAATGCAAGCAATGCGAATTCGTAGCGGTCACCAAACTAAGCTTTTGGGAACACAGCAAGGAACATATAAAACCAGAGAAAATGCTCTGTTGTAGAAAGTGTCCATTTGTCACCGAGTATAAACATCACTTAGAATATCACATGAGAAATCACATGGGATCGAAACCATTCCAATGTTCTCAATGCTCTTATTCCTGCGTTAATAAATCTATGCTGAACTCGCATTTAAAATCTCATTCAAATATATACCAATACCGATGCGCCGATTGTAACTACGCTACAAAATACTGTCACTCTCTCAAACTCCATTTACGGAAATACAAACATAACCCGGCCATGGTGCTAAATTTAGACGGAACTCCAAACCCTCTCCCGATTATCGACGTATACGGAACACGCCGCGGACCAAAACAGAAACCACTGTCTAAGATGTTTGATCAAAATTGTAACAACAACCAACCGCAACCCCCGCAGCCGACGCATCCCTTGTTCGGCGGACATTTTCCTGTTAATCTACAATACCTGCCTCCACTACTACCGCCTTCTTTCTTATTCCCTCCGAATAACACCTATGAACCGAGGACTTCTCCAAACTTGTCCGATGCGACTGAGAAGCAGCAACCACCCTCACCTCAATCGATTTTGCACCAACGTCTTTCCTACTCTGAACGACCCTCTGAGACTAATAATACTCCTCCGCCTGTAAAGTCACCTGTGAGCTCCCCACAGACTCCTGTGCATAAGACGAGTACACCTCAGCCACAAGCGAACGACGCTTTGGATCTAACAAACACTAAAACAAACGACGGAGGATCGCCACCGCCAGCTGAGAGACCAATGCCTCTGACCCCGACCACGGCCATGAAGAACAGACGGAAAGGCCGTGCATTCAAATTGCAACCGGCCGCTCTAAGACTTCAGCACGAAGACAACAAAATGGAAGCCGACGGCTCCGACGCCGAATCGGAGGCGTCCGCTGATGCGCAACCCACGCCAGCTCAAAGTGCGTATACCTGCCAGTATTGTGACATTACATTCGGGGATCTAACTATGCACACAATACACATGGGATTCCACGGCTACAATGATCCTTTTATGTGTAACAAGTGTGGTGAGCGGAGCCCGGATCGCGTGGCGTTTTTCATTCACCTCGGGCGCGCGCAACACGCCTAGCTGCAGAGACGTGGTTAGCCCTAGTCAGCGTATTTGAGCTTTTGTATGTCGTATGGAGCTGTTTAAGTTACGCGTAGATATAAGTTTTATAAACCAAAGACGACGTGTGCTAACGTTGTATATTTCTTGTTAATGTATCCTGGATTGAACTAGTTGTGCGGTAGTCTTAAGATGAATAGTCATTGTAAATAACTTTGTAGTTTCGCCAAATAGTATTTAGGCTTAGCAGATATATTTAACCTCAAGTATGTAAAATTAATTAGGTAAAAGTGACCAAATGTTAAGAAGACTGTGTCTTTTAAATAAGTACAAATTGATGTCGTGCGACATTTTCCTGTAAAGTCGTGTAATATAGAAGTCTAATGTACGGTAAAGTTACCTATTAGTTAAGATAAATAAAAATAGACCAAAACCGGTCTTTAATTGTACACTAACGTAATGTGTAAGCGAATCAGAGTGTATTTATAGAAGAGATTTATTTTATTTATTTATTGCTTAGCGTACGTTTGCTGGTTGTTTCCGATCATTGTAAGAGTTAGTAACAATTTGCATGGTTTTGTTGGAAGCATGTTTTATTTGACGTCCGTCTGTCGTGGACTCGTAACTTTTTAATTTGTAAAAATTATGTCTCATGTTTCATGTGTGCTGGAAACAATAAAATTATCAATATAATTACTTTGTTTTCATAAATACCCTTTTTAAAAATCACTATCATCATTTACCATTTATTTCTAAATTATCTTACCTTACTAACAAAATGTTAAAAAAAACGATCTAAGTAAAATATTAGGTTTCTTTATTATAGACCAATAATGATATTTATCGACAATGGAAATTAATTAATAAGTATTCTAGATAAGACCATGCGCGCAAATCCAAAGCCTAATAAAAGGTATTTCAAAAATGCATAAAATTAACCCACATTATGCAGCTACGTAAATGTCTAAATAACTCGCAGACTTCAACAGTATTAAGCAAATCGGATTTAAACCTACTTTTGAGAAACTAAACAATTCGGTAGCGAAAATCGGCGGTCTCGTCTAAATATAAAAGCTATTGTTTCAAAACTACATTGTTATGAAGACTATTTTTTTAGAGAACAATAAAATTTTTATGTCACCGTTACGGGTAAAAACTTATCATGAATATTCATTAGGACTTGAGTCGTTTTCCAATACCTTGGACGTATGGAGAATATTAAAAAATAACAGCATATTATATGTCGTTAGAACGAAACTATGTTGCAACCTATTTGTGTTGTTAGATATGTTTATTCATGTATGTTAAAATAGTCTTATTATTTTATTAATGGCAAAGAAAACTTCTAAAACCAATATGAATTCTTTATAGGTCTATAACAAATCTATATCTAGGTATAAAGAGTAGGTATGTTTAAAACTTAGTATACAAGGCTCATATATCTGTACTTATATTATAAAGAAGTAAAGTTTGTGTGTTTGTTAAATTGTAAGGGGTAGGTTATCTAGGGATCTACTGAACCGATTTTTAAAACTTCTTTCAACAATAGAAAGCCACATTATTGCTGAGTGTCATAGGCTATATAAAAAATGATTGTTAACATTATGCCCAATGAAGTGGGCACGGGTCCGCTAGTAGGTATTTAAATAAATTTCATTTCGTTATCAAATCAGATACATTTTTAAAAAGTAAATAAATAATATTTAGTTTAATCAATGCAGATGTCAACGTTACTGTGTATCGGTAATGGCTGAACAATTTTAAATGTCATATTAAACTGTGATGGACATGTCGGTAATAAACAATGAAGTGGCTACAAGACTACTTCTTATTGAGTTTTTTTCTAGTACCTATTGATGGTATTTAAGTACGGGACATGAAGATAAAAATATCTATCAAATCTGAGAACTACGTAATTACCGATTTTCAATTAGAATGAATATTTAATGCTTACAATATCTATATTTTAGTCCATAATACATTATAAGCTATAATATACTTTTATGACGTTCTGCATCATCATAATATCTAACATATTAATATGAAAATAATGTTATCACTTAAAATTGAATACGGATTACTTTTTTACATTCAAATATAAAACAATAATCACGTATACCTATCAATGATATTATATTAAATAGAAATGTTATAAGCGCAAAATTTTGAAGACACAAAAATATCCAAATTATGACATCTTACCTTTAGGTGATTGGTTGCCGGTTCATTCAAACGAAACTGACAAAACTATCTCTTTTTTTTCTAGTTTTGTCAATTTTACTTGTATGCTATGCGGAACTCTTTTTTCCGTTGATTTGTATGGGTATAACATATATATCTATTAATTATTTAATATCATTGATACCTACATACAATTTCCAAATATGTTGCTAATATATTCCTCCCAAGCAAAATCTTGCGTATTATCAAGTAAAAAATTAAAATGTATGTATGTATTGACGTCGATTATAAAGAATATTTTAGCATTATTCATTGAACTATTAATAATATTGTTACGAAAAAGGACGACGATACATTAATATTCAAACACAAGTCAACCTATGAACTACGTCGTGACATATTAACTCATAGAATTAACCCAAATAGGTACCTAATGGTCTACACTTTACATTCAAAACACGTCAGTTTACGTTTTTCCATAAATTATGAAAGTTTTTACGTCACAAATCACAATTGTATGTTTCGATGACATAAATAAATATAGATAATAAAAATTCAGACACACCAAAGTACGATGAAATATGTTTAACTTAGAATTCTAACGTATTTATTGACAACGAAATAGTCTAGACTCTATATCTGAAAGCAAAAAATAAGATTTATTAAAAAACAATTTGTTGTCAAAGTTGGTAGGTACTAGGTATAGTACCTATTTCCTTAATAATTTTATAAATTATGGTTTCTATTTTCACTTTTTGTTCAAATTAAATTCTTAATTATACATATTTTGTATGTAAAAAGCAAATAAGTAAGCAATTTAAAATATTCATAGGAACGTTTATTATTTGAAATTACGACGGAAGTCAAGGCGACTTTTATTACAAATCATATTTTTTATAATATAGGTCATAGTTATGACCCATGGTCAGTTTTTGATGAAATACAGGATATATTGACATAATAATTAAAAACTCAAAGGCATATGAAAAGAAATACTTACTAAGTATATAGGCAATTATATTTTCACAACAATTTTATTCTTAATATATATCAACGTAGAAAAGTTATTAAAATAAATATTAAAATAATTAATTTCTCGATGGAGCCGTTTAAGTAATTGAAAAAATATGATAAGAAGCGTTTTATTGCATAAATTTTCATTTTTAATATTAAAAATGTACTTTTTACAATTTTCAAAACGTTTAGTTTTAATTACTCCCTATTATTTACAGATCGTTAATTTCTATTGCTTTTTTTCAATGGCCTTCTTATGTGTCTTACTGTTAACGCCGTACATTAATCCCATATCAAAATATCTATAATACGTAACATAAAGATACGATGTACCTAGTTATAAAGAAGCACAAGAAATTCAAGAACGTTCTAAAATCAAAGAGCAATTTTAAACGTTGACAGATAAAAAAGAGGTTCTATCACTGGTAAAAGTTACAGAACATTAATTAAATTTAAAATAGCAACACCATACACATTCCTAGTTTAAAAAGTTAAATTTTACAATAGTGTGAACGCTACCACCATCTATCAATATTGTGATATAAAAAATAGTATTCGCTAAACATTTATTAAAAGGCGGCGCTACAGACTATAAAAAGCGCCCTTGCCGCAAATGACCGCCAATTTAGAATTTTTCACACACACCCACACATTATTCGAATTCATTCTCAAATGACAATCAATCAATTTGCTAAAAAATAGATTCGAAATTAAATGTCTATGGTCCCTGCCTTTCCATCACGCATAAAGAAACGTTTTGAGGTTAATTGATGATGTTATTTAACCAAATTTAAATACTTTTGTTGCTTTAATTACTTACCTTAAGTAAATTTCTACTTTAAAATGATTTATATAACAACGAAAAATAATTTGAAGGCTTTTTGATTGCGCTAATTTAAACAATTAAATCGTTTTAGGGTAATTATTTTGTTTATTTTATACCTACGCATAATACATAATATTAAATAGAGCTGAATACTTAATGGGTATTTATGCGTCAGTATATGAATTAAAATTAGTTATTTTATTTGATTTAAAAGCTTAAAGGTATCGCTTAGGCAATATCTAGCAAAAATATAACTAATAAGCACATGAATAATGCGATATCCATAAAATATAAATATTTGAACTTAATATTGAATATGGTAGAATCTATAACAAAAATAAATGCGAACGATGGTTGTGTGTGTTGTTGTTGTTATATTTTTTACCCTTTTACGTAAAAAAGTTAACTGAATTAAAATTTGCCTTGCAGAGACCTTAGATTTGCATATAGGATATTTTTAATTCCAGTGTTGGCAGGTGAAAGAAAATTACGCGCATATAACTGCAGTATTATAAAAATGTAAGCTAAAACCAACCACATGTTTTAAGTTTTCAACCGACGTAACGGAGATAAAAGGCGGTAAACCTGTGCCGTTTTAATTTCTATAATGACTGATTCGAACAAAAGCATATGGTCCAATGACCACGTTCCGCTCCCGTTTCTTATAAATAAAAAAAAAATATGTTGAAAAGCGCGCGGAGGCGGCTAGGGGCGGCACGCTCCGACCTCAATGTGTAATTTTTTCTTAATCTTTTTTTTTTAATGCCAGCTGCTGGATGACCACTCATAGTGTTCAAGTTTTTCTAAAACGGTCATGTGATACCATGATTGAAGAGGTCTTAAGGAGATACTGTTTGAGCAGATGTTAGCGTTCAAGTAATTAAACTTCACTTTGTTCCATACTTTTAAAGGCTTTTTATTTATTCTTTATATTTTATACAATATTAATCTATTGAATATTTTGTAACTGGCAGCCTTACCTTACTTTTCATTTGTGACAAACAAACATATTTTTTAATTCCCAAGTCTTACATACAATATAAGATACTTTTAGGTTGCTATATGTCCGTGCAGCTTAAAACTTAAGTAAATCATAGCTGATGAAAATCAACGTTTAAATTTAGCTGTCACCTTTCATTGTCATCGGTTCCTCTATTAAAATAATTTGAATAACCGAACCGAATCATCTGTGTAGATCTACAAAAATCGCGTAAAAAGCCATGACAAAAACGGCTTAATCCCAATATAAATGGGGACGATGTTATTAAATGTTTCTTCTAGGAAGTTTAGAATGCGACACTTGTTTAATCTGCCATCGGCCACAGATGCATTATTAGACGACATGTGTTTCGCGTTTTCCATTTTTTATATTCGATTTATTGTTGCTTTTACTTTTCTATGAATCGTAAACAACTTAAGACACGTGATGTGACTTTTTATAAATTTTTCTCTACATGAAAAAAACACAATTTTCTCAAATTCTATAAAATAAATGTTTTACCATAGAAGTTTTTTAAAACAATACATTCTTTAAGACGAGGAAAAAAATACGGACTACATAAATCAAGTAAAACCTACGTTGATATTTTGCGTATATATATCTGTAATACTTATGAATGAAACCTTTCCTACATCTATCTCCAAGGAAAATTACTGAACCTACTTCCTATTTGTATATAAAACAACCTCAATACGACTCCCCCTTCCGAATGGTCCGAATAGTAATATATGTACAGATTGGAAATTCAAATGAGCCCGGCCAAATTTATGGCCGTATTCCCTCTCCTTCAGACTCCACATTACACCCTCTTGTGATGAATGTATCATACGAATGACCAGGAAAAAATATATTCTGTTTTTATCTTCGCATTTTCGACATCGCCAACAAATATAATTTCGCCAGAATAATATCCCTCGCTTATTCACTCGTACTTTATTAGAAATATTTATTATTAATACAACCCTTTGTGCTTTTACGGAATTTAAATGGATTTGCTATAGTTACGCCTGGTTACTTTTCAAATGTAAGAAATGTAAAAATCTCTCATGCAAAAAGCTTACTGGCAACATCGCAATTATTATTTTAGCATGAATCCCTGTCAAGCGATGTTGGATTATTTATTTAAAAGAAAGTTTTTATTGTAAAAAGTAAGGAAAGGAAATGCAAAAACGCTGGAAGGTACCTGCACATTTCGTCCCTTGCACATGCGAATACCAAATATAGCAATGATCGATTAAAAAAACCTCCACAGACAATTTTGCCGCGTGAAAAAATTCTTTGTCATGAACGTCAAATTTCTTTGTCCGAGTATGGGAGAAATTTTGAAATGTTGCATTTCAATCCTTTTATGTGTGTTCTCGAAATTCAATGTAATTGTGAATGATGATTTTAACAGATGTTACCATTTCAAACATACGTGTACTCTGTACTTTCATTCAACATTTATACTATGACATTTTAATACCTACATTAATAATTCACGACGTTATGCAAAAAATAAGATCTAAGAATCGGCTAAAGAGTTTGTAATTCAGTGGAAAAAGGGAAAGCAAGCTTATTTTTGTACAAAATAACGAAAGAAACAATTTGTGAATAGGTGAATTAATAAACGGGTAATTTAATTCAGCAATTTATATAAATACATTGATCATGATTCATGAGAATATAAATCTATGTACCAATAAAGTACAAAACTAAATGCGACATTTCGAAGAAAAAGATCTTTCTATGAACATTTTATTGCTCATTGTTGGCGTAAGTAATAAAAAATAAGCCCTTCGGTGCAGGGGACCGAATGCAAATCCCGTCATAATATGCAAATATATTGCTTTGACGACAAAGACCTCACCGGCCGATCGTAAAAAGCTTAGAAAAATCGTTACAAATATTAGGGCGGACAACGGTACTTCCCTAGCTTTATAAAAAAGGGTTAAACACGAACAACTGAATATTTTTTGCGAACGAAATCCTTTTAACTTGATTAATAGACAATGTGTTTAATTTTTGTGTTGTTTAGTTAGGCCTGCTTTCTAAATGGAAATTATATAACGGTAAAGCTCCTTGAAAATGCCGCTGAAGATTTTATGACATGGAATAGTTTGCATACAGTTTTTGCATTAATTCTCTTAATCCTTTAACTATGCTGAACTGTACTTAAATTGTTAAAAAAGAAACTACAATACATTATGCAGTAGGTACAAGCTTGAAATTTAAAAGTTAAATTAAGTATAAGGAGATAGATAGATAAGCTTCAAAACTACTCATCTGATCTCATCTATACTCACACCAAATAAAAAGTATGGTTTTATATCGATGTAACATATGTTTAAATTTATTTTTAACCGACTTTAAAAAGGAGGAGGTTCTCAATTCGTGTGTGTGTATAATATTTTTTTTGTATGTTCGCGGTATTTTCGTCAATTATAAGACGTATTTTTTTGCTTAAATCGATATTGTATAGATTGTGATAGCATTTACTTGGTACCGACTTCAAAATTATAAAATAACTATTAAATAATTTCTATATATTAAATGAAAATACGTAATACATTGTGGGAAGCAAATTTATTTTTTGCTTTTAAGTTTGAAGTCGGATTTTTTGGTTAAAAATTATTCTGATCTAATGATCAAACGAATAATATTAACATAAGTCTATCCATACAGAGCAAAGTCATAGATATTTTAGTAACAATTTTTATAATATATATTTGAAATACAGTAAAACTTGATATTGATTGACTACATTTCAACAAAAGCACACATGTATGCATATTGAATTCTCTATATGGCACGAGTCAAAAATTATTCCTACATTCAAGATTCAAGACCCCGTAAAATTAAGGAGGGTTGCACAATACAGGAAGTATGGCATTATGCTTACACTAAAAAGTGACACGCGAATGCGAAAAAACAAAATTAGCTTGTTACCGCGTTTTAAGTTCCCCTACGCTTTTTATATGATTTACAAATGGGCCCCTTCATGCTTTTGTACTTAAGTATTTACGTCATAGTACAGGTGACTTTTTATGCGAGGTTAATTATTAAGGAGGGGTAATACCCACCTATGTTTATAAAAAAATTCAATTCAATTAAAAACGCAATACGGAAAGGCTAATATTATGAATTTAACGTTGACAGCGACAAAAACAATAAAGAAAATATTCATTTATTCGCCTCAAGTTTTTCTGTACATTGATAAGGAAAGCCATAACTATACAATTATGACGTCTTACAAAATAAAAAATATAACGCTTATTTACCAGAAGTAACTATTTGGTTATTAAATTACTGTTTTTATTTACTTTTTTCCCGAAGCATACCACAAAAATTAAATAAATATAAGAAAGCTTATTTTGATTTTTAAATGTCTTCAATAATAATAAACGAAAACATTATATTTGTGGGCAAAAACTAGTCGCGTATATTTTTATTATTATTATGATAATATTATATAGGTATTCAAATAAGTAAAGAGAATATCATACACTATATAAACCTGAGATGCCTGGCTGAATTTAAAAAAAAATATATAAAAATAAAAAACCTGGCAACTAATAAAATTACCAATAAAAAAGTTACCCACAACATACCTGCATTCCCTGTGTGGTCTGGTGTTGTTTTAGCTGTACGTATAATCTGTATCATAAAATCATTGTTTGACACCTCATCCTCTTTTCGTCAACACCGCTTTAAAAAAAAGACAATTACTGTGGTGTGGTTTTAAAAAGAGGGTCTTTTTTATAGATGTGCCAGTAAAGCGATGGTAAAAAGGTGATTATTGCTTTATGGTTTTTTTAGTTTTTACATAGAGAAACAGGTAGGGGAACCGATGCATTAGTACCTATTGATATATAATGATTGAATTAGAACCATAACACTGGTTCTAATGAAAATTTTATCCAAACATTCATTTTGTAAAGACAATTTAAGAACTAAATATAACGTAACACGTGTGTACAAGTGATCTTTGTCATGCTTATTAGTAGGTAATCCATACTAATATTATAAATGCGAAAGTAACTCTGTCTGTCTGTCTTTCCATCACGCTAAAACTACTGAAGCGATTAGAACTAAAATTGGTACAGAAATGGTCTAAAGCCTGGGGAAGGACATAGACTACATTTTTTTTAAAACCAATCCCTAAAAAGGTTGCGCGAGAAACTTTTCATAATTTTACTCTTTCACGGCCAAACCACTGCACTAATTGTAATGAAATTTGATACCCAGATGGTCTACAGCCTGAGATAAAACATAGGCTACTTTTTAACTGGAAAAAGGGTTAAAAGGTGGGAAGGGGGGGTCAAAGTTTATATGAAAGCCCACGCGGTCGGTGTCGCGGGCAACAGCTAGTAACTTAATAAGAGGGAGAAAAACTTAGCTTGCAGTTCAGAAACTAACTTAATAAGAATTATCCAGGTACCGCTCCAGACCTACTTCGATAAAACTACGGGACCATAGGTACTTACTATCGTAATTACGATACCTAACGTTATTTCTTAAATAAAAAATAGTAAAAACGTAAAGTAAAAAGTATAAAACAACCGTTTAGATTAACTTCGAGATCAAAATCTCTGCAAATCGTGCCTACACTTACCATTTTAATTTAAACCATCAGTGCATCTGCCACGCGCTGAAATTGAGATTGAAACCAATTTCACGACCCATCAATACTGGCGATATCTTAATTTCGATTCTTATCAGCAAAGATTAAGACTTCCATAATCCATGTTCGAACCCGCCGTTATTTAGTACAAAGGTACTCGGTCAGTCAACAGGGCTTTACCTTTTTCGACTTCAACAATACAGAATAATCCCCAAAAAGTGACCCCAAAGTGCTTGGAATACCGGCGGAATAAAAAAATCTAAATCGCCCATAGATTTGAGGATGCGATAGATACAGAGTGTTCTGTTTTAAAAATACGAGTATAATTTAATGTTGTTTTTAAAATTAACTCTGGATTTATTTGGACTAGAACGAAAGTCCGAAGCATATAGCAACACGAGCTATTTATTTAAAGACATAATATACATCGGGTTCAACTGCTTTATCAAACACGACGCCCGAATTATTTTCAACGAGGTACCTAAAAAGGAAATAGCTAAAAAAATTCTTGAACTAAAATCAAATACCCTTGTATCAACAGTTTATAATAAATAGCTGGACGGATTCAACCCGATTACATCAATATAATGCTAATTGTTACAAAAAATCTAAATCAGTTCCGAAAATTACCCCCTTCAAACTCACAAAATGTACATAATTATAATACAGATAAAATTAAAAGCAACCTATATAAGTGATGGGCATAGAGCAGCTTGTCCTGCGCACAATGCCATAAAGGATGGACGTCGCGCGCCGGCTCCACCGCGCATAGACCATAGAGTCCATAGAACACACCTGCGCGCAAAAAAATATACAAAAATGTTGCCAGCTAAGGAATGATTTAAGCAATGTATTAAATGGGGCTAGGTTAAAATCTAGGTGGAGAAAAATTTTAAAATAAGGCCAATAAATAATTGTCATTCATTAAATGAAGTGATTTTTTGTATTTAAGAATAGTACCTAGTCTCATATTAAAAACTAAAAAGCATAGCATATTATGTAGATTAAATCTGTCAAGCTATGAGTTAAATATGAAAATTTAAATGTACAATAATAAAATATAGATACCTGCATTCTTAATAGTTAATACTTAATACTGTGGTAACAATTAGGTATACATTTTATTACTTAACCAGCAGTTTTAAATAAACTAACTTAGCAAAAACCAAGCGGGAAAACGCAAATACGTTTTGTATTATCATCTCTCATTATTGGTGCGCACACAATGACGCATTTAAAACATATACATTCACCTCACTAGTATATAATGAAATGAGATTTAAACTTGTAGGTTTATTCATAATTAATCCGTTATCGTTTAGAGAAATAGAATTTAAATGAGATTGATGGTAATATACCTATAAATTTAATTTAAAATAAAAATCTACATTTTATACTACAGTTATTTTTATTTTTATAAAGACAATACCTACTCCCGTACTATGTACCTATTTTCATGTATAGCAAAGAACGCAATATAACCAAACTGCCAACTGGGGTTGGATCAATATCGCCCGTTTCATCACGTCGATGGGAAAAAAGAGGAGAAAAAATACATAACTTTTTAGGGGCCGAGCTCCCCGCAGCCTCATCCCACCCTCCTCACAAAAAACCCGCTCGTGCCGATCCATTAAATGTCGTATCAAATTTATATAAAGATAGAAAAAACTGTGAATGACATTTATTTGAATGCGAAGGAGACGAAGGAATTGGCGCCTGATATTAAGGAATAATAAAACTGTAGTATATTTTATATAATAAGTAATGCAGTTTTCCGTTTAGTTTTACATAGGTATAGTACGCGTAACGAATCTTTAGCGCTGAACGAAACCTGCGCAGAAGTCAAAAATA